>SJYQ01000672.1:1696354-1746826 GCA_006410935.1 Redunca redunca
CTCTCCACAAAGAATAAATAATAACATAAAATAAAATTCTCTAGAAAGAGTTCCATAGTTTGGTTTCATTGTTACTGTTTAAAAGCACAGGAACTTGAAGCAATATAAAAAACTAAACTAGACAAATTTAAATGAGTTCCTATTTGGTTTTTTAAAAATTTAAGCACTATTTCAATACAGTTAAATTGCTTCTGACCTATTTTGGGTATCAGCCTAGAAAAAAAATTATGCAAAGTAGTTATTGGCTTACACACCAAATATATACAGTTGTCTTGGGTGATATAAAGTAAGTGCATGCACTTATCAGATAACATTTCAAATTAAATGAATGACCTTTTTTACTCTAAAACCCTGAATGTACTTTGTCAAAAATGATGCTAAATATGAATAAATTGAGGTTTTTTCCCCCCAAAATCGGCTTAAATTAGGATCTAGCCCAAGAATATGTAAGGTGATTTGGATTTGATGAAAAAAATAGCTTTCACATTAGGCATATAAATAGGAAATTGTTAAGGAATTAGAGGAAGTTTTGAAATAAAAATTATACATCCATTGATATTTTACTTGGAAATATCTAAGTAAGTTTTATGTGTATTAAAAACCACATGTTTTAAAGAAAAATAATCTGAGCACTCCTCTGGGACAAAGGATGGTTGACTTTTGGAGGAGAGACATATATAAAGAAAAAGAAAAGTTAGCTCTTACATTCTGCACTTCAATTATATCTTTGTATAAGATATAGCTGGTCCAAGGCTTTTGCTCACTACTATTCTGTCCAGTATTCAAGACACCTACTGGAATTATTTGTCTAGGATTGCCACTAAAAGTTATTCTATTATAACTTACCATTGCAACCATGGGCTCACCGAGCAATAAAAATCTTGAGAGATGAAAACTGTACCTTAAATTTATATAGGAATTTACAGTTAAAAAGTACTTCCACAAATATGCACTTTTTAAAGTCTTCACAGAAGTTGCAAGGGCAAATATGCAGAGGGATATAACTTGGCTTGAACTGCAAGTCCAGGCAGTTAATGTGCATATCATAATTACTGAAATAAAAGACTACTATCTTTGTCCAGTCTGTGGATCATCCCTCAAAAAGATTCAAATGATTATTTTGTGACAAGGAAGAGAGTTTACACCATTTGCCTAAATTTGCAAAGGTAGAGCTGGCTTACATCCCTACCTTCCTCAATGTATTTTATTTCAGAGATGTTAGAATAAAATGAAATTATTAGAAATCTGTTTCTTTGGAAATATTAAAGCAGATACTCCCAAGGAAGACCAAATTTCCCTGTCATTGGTGGTGGAAGCACAAGGTCAGAGTGGCTATTAGGAGAACCACACTTGGCCATGTCACAACCATGCCCTAGACTGATTCTGTCATTCTCTTTTGCTATCCCTTCAAGACTTAAACCATTTCTTTCATATATCACAAGTCTGCTTGCTAATGAGTCAATTTTAGAATATTTATGCATGTACTGGCATAAGGGGCTTCGCAGGTAGTGCTAGCAGAAAAGATCCCACCTGCCAATGCAGGAGACATAAGAAATGCGGGTCCAATCCCTGGGTCAGGAAGATCCCCTGGAGGTGGGAATGCAACCCACTCATTAAAGACAGAAGCAGATTCAGAAACAGCAGATGACTAAATACACATGGGGTCCAAAATCCTGTCCCTTAGTCAATTCAGTTGTGTCTGACTCTGTGACCCTATGGACTGTAGCCTGCCAGGCTCCTCTGTCCATGGTATTCTCCAGGCAAGAATACTGGAGTGGGTTGGGATTTCCTTCTCCAGGGGATCTTCCCGAACCAGGGATCAAACCTAGGTCTCCAGCACTGCAAGCAGATTCTTTACTGCTGAGTCACCAGGGAAGTGCCCCAAATCCTGGGCTAAGCACAAATCTCCTATTTTGTAGTGAGTGTGCTGTTCTGTAAAAATAGTGAGTGCACCTTTTCTAATGGCAACGCACTCCTGTACTCTTGCCTGGAAAATCTCATGGACAGAAGAGCCTGGTAGGCTGCAGTCCATGGGGTCTCTAAGAGTCTGACATGACTGAGGAACTTCACTTTCACTTTTCACTTTCATGCATTGGAGAAGGAAATGGCAACCTAGTCCAGTGTTCTTGCCTGGAGAATCCCAAGGACGGGGGAGCCTGGTGGGCTGCCGTCTATGGGGTCGCACAGAGTCAGACACGACTGAAGTGACTTAGCAACAGCAGTCCTATACCTCCCTCACCTAAGAAATGCTGCGAGAAAATAAATCACTGAAGCAACTAGTAATCATTTATTTAGAAAGTCAATTGCTAATACTTATATGGCCCAGAAGGAAAACAGAAATACTATTTGCATTCCCCTTAAATATAAATATTGATGAGCCAAAATATGGAATAACCAAAATCTCTGCTTATTTACCAATGCCTACATTTTTATAAAGCTCCAAAATTTTTCTCTCTCTTTTTCTGGGAATCCCCAAAGCATATTTCATATATAATTCAAAAGCTAGTGATTTTAGACTTTCTTGTCTTTTCTTTCCTATTTCAGTTTTTATCAAAGGGACACTCAGAGAACTTCTCCCTTGAGGTAGTGTATAGTGTGGGGAAATTTTATGTAAATCTGAATTATGTAAAAGAAACAGTATATGAAAAGCATACCAATGTTCAGATTTGAAATAGAATTTGAGAAAAACCACACAATGTAATATTAGAGATTCAATTTGCTTTTATTCAGCTTTTTAATATCAGATACTGAAGGATTTTTCCCCCTCTTTTCAAATAGCACATATATATCTGTATATGGGCAACTTCTCATAAAGTTTTCATAAAATGCTTTCTTCTGCGGTCTTCCTCTTTGTAAGCCTGCTTCCAGTGTTCTATCCATACACAGAAAATATTCTGATTGTGACATTATGAGAAAGTTTAATCTAGGGAATACAACAATTCTTTCTAGATGCTTGATCTCTCCCAGACAAAAATAAGACTATTAAAGGCACTGATGTGGTTAATTTTTCTATTTGCCAGATACCATGCCAACCACTTGCATATGTTATGTTTCTTAATGCTCAAAATGCCCTGCAGGATGAGAATATTCTTATCATTTTCCTTTCACAAAAAAATGAAAGTAAAGATTAGAAATATTAAATGACTTGCCCTGTAGTAAGCAACTGTGGAGTAACAAAGTGGCGTTCTGAAGCCATGTCCGAAGTCCCTTTTATTCCAACCCCCAGTGTTTTTGGATAGGGCTGCCACTACCATGGGTGACTGAAATCCAGGCTCTGCTTCTCTTGTAATCACTTGTGCTCCGGCGTGGGAGTTACAACTATTTGAAGAAAGAGGCACCTTTTCCCTAATTCACACACACAATCTGTGCAGGCTGGTGGATTTCCTGATAAGATGCTACTTCCACTATTCTCAAAAGGATTCCTGCTTCCTTACTCTGCCCATTGTGAATAAAGGAGCTTGAACTACAATTTACCTGCAGGACTAACCCATATTTGCCATACTACATCATTATCTGAGAGTATTATCAAGTCAGGAATTTCTAAAGATAAGGACTGACTAAATCTCTAGAATGAGAACTACATGTATTTATTTAATTCAGAAGTAATGAATAGATAATAAGCTGCAAATAATTCAGTCTTTCCTAAAGCTTTACATTCCCTAAAAACATAACATTTCTAAAGTATCTAAAAGCCTGTGTTCCTTTAAAGGACCATTGGTTGGGCCGTGTGCACGAATGGGGAGCAGATGGATCAACTGACCCAGACACTCTCAGGCTGAGAGGACTGAATGTTCAATGGTGTACTTATAAAGCACATTAACTTCTTGGCAAGTGCCGCTGCTGCGCATGTGGGTGGTCCACTGCTGAATATGAATGTGCTGAATATCATTTAGGCAGGGAGCAAGAGGTGTTCAAGAGTTGGAGAGGAGCCCAGAAGGTATGCTGTTTATCTCCTAGGAACATTTATTTTCTCCAAAACATATAACTTGAATTAATAAAGTGGATTTAGACGTGAATAAAGGAAACCAGTTATTGAAACTGAATAACTGTGACTCTCTAAGAATAACCAAAAGATCTGTGAATATGTCTCCTGGAGCAAGAAAAAAATTAAGAGCACAAATAACTGCTCTTATCATATTGACAAGAAGCACAGGTCCAGATCCAACTGCAGAGCTGGTGTCTGCCTGGAATTAGATCCTGCGGCTACTAGTAACTGACATTTTCATGAGTTCTTTAGAAATAGACAAAGTTCATTGGAATGATAAAAGAAGGTGATTTCTTAAGTAACACTTACATATGGAATGTAAAGTTATAAGACTTTGGTTATATCCTCTGGTCCTAAATGCAAAAAGAATCTGTAAAAAGACCTCTTTTGACTTTCTTAACTTACTGCTATGTCACAAAATATCCCTTGAGAAAAGACAATCAATCAGGTTGTGGACAATTATCTGTGGAATTCTCACCTGTTACCTTAAGTCTTGTTTCTGGCATGTCTTTGGAACAAGTTTTACACTGTCTTTATCCATTAATCATCTCTTCAGGGTGATGGACAAAGGCCAGATGCTTAAATAGACACTTGGGAGTGGGGGCTTTGATTACACTGAATTTAAAAAGTCCTTTGATTCTTTCACAGATGGATTTTATTACTGCCCATTATCTACTGAAAAAAAAAAATTCAACTGAACTAAGTGTTATACATTCTCTTAAGAACAGAGATACTAAACATGTAATATTCATATACATAATGTGTTCAGTTCTATATTTGGGCTTCTTTGTTTTATTCTTTTCTGGTGGCAAAGAATATTATGAAGATTCTTTCCTCTCAGGGGAAACTATTTGTGATTTCCAACTATTCCTTATCCTCTACAAACTGAATCTAATGCCTGCTCAAAATAATGTGAGGAAGCTGTGAGAAATAGTTTTGGAATATTGTGTCCTACCCTGTTATGCTGACATCTCTGTCTTCTCTCTATTCTACCCAGCAGTGACAGCATCATTTACAAAATGGTAATTCTCCCAAAATCTGCTTCATACTTTTCTGACTTCACTTTGTATACATGACCTTTGTTACCAATAAACTGGGTCATTCAATATTCTTAATGCAACAGTCACTATCTCTTAAAGTAAGGGATATACATTTGGGCAAAGATAGTGGTTATCCTGGGAAGAGGAACTACTATGAAGATAACCAGTTTAGTGTCTTCTCCAAAGCATGTAATTTAGAGGTTAGGGGAAGGAAAAGGTAAAAAAGGTAAATTTTTTAATTTAAAAAATTAAATTTTTTAAAGAATTAGCACAACATGGATTAGAAAAAGTGTATACATAAAAACATTAAACACCTCCTATTCCCAACCCTAGCTTATTTGTCAAATACTGTCCATTTTTTCAGTAATACTTTATTGAAGTATAATTTACATACAGCAAAATGTATGCATTTTAAATGCAAATTTCATTGAGTCTAGATATCTATGTAACTGTATAATCGCCAATCAAGATACAGGGGATTTTCATCACTGCTGAAAGTTGTCTCCTACCCCTTTGTAATCAATCAACTGAACTTTACAGCCCCCAAAAATATAATTTCTAACACTAAGGGTTAGCTTTGTCTGTTCATGAAGTTCATATAAATGGATCATAAAGCATGCACTTTCTTTGTCTGGTTGTGTTTATTCAACATATTGTTTTTGAAATCCATTCATTCATGTATTGTGTATCAATTTTTCTCTCAATTTTTATGAATTAGTAAAATTTTGCTATATGAGTAAATTAGATCACAAGTTATTTATCCAATCAGCTGTTGATGGATATTTGGTTTGTTCCTAGTTAGACACTATTACAAATAAAGCTGCTATTAAAGTTTGAGTATAAATCTTTGTATAGACATTTACCTTTCACATCTGTTGAGTAACCATCTAGGACCGGCATTGCTGGATCACTTGGTCAGTACATATTTAAGTTCGTGAGAGACTGACAAGCTATTTTAAAAAGAGAAATCCCATTTTGCACTTCTTGGTAATAGTGTATGATAATTCCAGTGACTATGATATTCTCACCTACAGTTGCTATTGTTAGTCTTTTTAACTTCAGTCATTATAATGTGTACATAGTGCTATCTCATTGTGTTTTAAATTTCATTTCTCTGGTAACAAATGATGCCTACCACTTTTAATACAAATGTTAGGTAATTGTATGCTCCTTTGTGCAATGTATATTCAAATATCTTACCAAATTTAATTGGATGGTTTATCTTATTATTGAGTTTTAAGAATTATTTATATACTCTGGATAAGAAACTTTTGTCACAAACATGTATTTTAAATGTTCTTTTTTCCAGTTTCTGGCTTGCCTCCCCCCCCTTTTTTTTTGTTTCTTTAGACCAATAACTTGAAAATTTACTGGAGTATAGCTGATTTATGATGCTGTGTTAGACTCAATTGTACACATACAGATATCCACTTATTTTTAGGTTCTTTTTCTATGTAGGTCATTACAGACTATTGAGTAGTTTCCTGTGAAATACAGTAGTATATATATATGGCTGAATACTACTTTACCATAAAAAATGATTTAAATAATGCTATTTGCAGCAAAATGGATGGACCTAGAGATTGTCATGCTGAGTGAAGTCAGACAGAGAAAGACAAATATCATATGGTATTGCATCTATATGGAAGCTTTTCCTTTTATAATGATGTATATGAAGAGCAGAAAGACTGTAGTTTGAATGATGTTTGTACTGCTATTATTATTTATATTATTTTTAATTGATCAGTGATATTTTGGCTTACTTTCTATTCCGAATTTGCTCAGATCTTAAGTTTTCTTTTGTATGGCAAAACCAATACAATATTGTAAAGTAATTAGCCTCCAATTAAAATAAATAAATTTATATTAAAAAAAGTTTTCTTTTAGAATTTTACAATTTTAGCTTTCTGTGTTTATAGCACAGTCAATTTTAAGTTAATCTTGTTGGTAGTGTGAAGTATTGTTTAAAATTTATTTCTTTAATATGAATATCCAGTTGTTCTAGCAGAATGTATTCAGTAGACTAGCCTTTCCTAATGGATTACACAGGCTACTTTGAAAAAGTCAACTGACCATATGTGTATTATATCTGAAGGTCTATTATAACCATATCATAACCATGAAGGTCTATTCCTAGATTCTTTATCCCATCTCAATGATTCATGTGTTTATACAAAAAACACACTATTGTGACTTTACAGTAAGACTTGAAATTGTGTAATTTAAGTCCTCTAACTTTGTTCTTTTTCCAAGAGGTCAATGTGGAGGGAATAAGTATGAAAAGAATATTGATTTTTTCCAAAACATGAACTAGGGATATTTCTCCACTTATTTAGGCTCCTTTCCCTCAGTAAGGCGTAATTTTTAGTGTATCTCTTGTGTATATTTTAGGGCTTCCCTGGTGGCTCAGAGGTTAAAGTGTCTGCCTCTAATGTAGGAGACCTGGGTTTGATCCCTGGGTCAGGAAGATCCCCTGGAGAAGGAAATGGCAACCCACTCTAGTATTCTCGCCTGGAGAATCGATGGACGAAAGAGCTTGGTGGGCTACAGTCCACAGGTCGCAAAGAGTTGGAAAAGACTGAACGACTTCACTTTCACTTTGTGTATATTTTATTAAATTTATTCACACTATGATGTCATTGGAAATGGTATATTTACACTTGGATTTTAGTTTCAAATTTTTATAGATATTATGTGGAAATATGATTGATTTTACATACTAATTTTGTATCCTATGCTTTTGCTAAATTATCTTAATTCAAGTAGATTTTCTTATAGACACTTGAGCATTGTCTACAAAAACAACCAGATAATCTGTGAAAAGAAGTAACGAAGTAACTTTACTTCTTGTCTACTTTTTATGTATATTATTTACTTTCCTTGTATTACTGTAGTGGTAAAGACCTGCAGTACAATATTTGTGACTAATGAGAATGGATATTCTTTCCTAGTTCCCAATTTTAGAAGTAAACTGTTTGATCAGTGTATTATCTATCTTGGTGAGCACTCCATGTGCACTCCACGAGCAGTCGCTAAGTCATGTCTGACTCTCTTTGATCCCATGAACTGCAGCACAGCAGGCTTCCTTATCCTTCACTATCTGCCAGAGTTTGCTCAAACTCATGTCCATTGAGTAGGTGATGCCATCCAACCACTTCATCCTCAGTTGCCCCTTTCTTCTGCCCTCAATCTTTCCTAGCATCAAGATCTTTTCCAATGAGTTGGCTCTTCACATCAAGTGGCCAAAGTATTGGAACTTCAGCATCAGCATCAGACCTTCCAATGAATATTCAAGGTTGATCTCTTTTAGGATTAACTGGTTTGATCTCCTTGTTGACCAAGGTACTCTCAAAAGTCTTCTCCAGCACAATTTGAAAGCCTAGTTCTTCAGCACTCAGCCTTCTTTATGGTCCAGCTCTCATATCTGTACATGACTACCAGAAAAATCATAGCCTTGATTTTATGGACCTTTGTTGGCAAACTGATGTCTCTTCTTTTTAATATGCTATATAGGTTTGCCATAGCTTTTCTTCCAAGGAGAAAGTGTCTTTTAATTTCACGTCTGCAGTCATCTTCAGTGATTTTGGAACCCAAGAAAACAAAATCTGCTGATGTTTCCATCATTTTCCCATCGTTTTCCCATCTATTTGTCATTAAGTGATGGGATCAGATACCATGGTTTTCATTTCTTGAATGTTGTGTTTTAAGGCAGCTTTTTCAGTCTCCTCTTTTACCTTCATCAAGAGGCTCTTTAGTTTCTTTTTGCTTTCTGTCATTGGAGTGGTATCATTTGCACATCTGAGGTTGTTGATATTTCTCCTGGCAATCTTGATTCTAGAGTGTGATTCATTCTGCCTGGAATTTCACATGATGTACTCTGCATAGAAGTTAAAGAAGTACTTTGCATAGAAACCTTGACGTACTGCTTTCCCGATCTGAAACCAGTCTGTTGTTCCACATCCAGTTATAACTGTTACTTCTTGACCTGCATATGAGTTTCCCAGGAGGTAGGTCAGGTGGTCTGGTATCCCCATCTCTAAGAATTTCCCACAGGTTGTTGTGATCCACACAGTCAAAGGCTTTAGCGTAGTCAATGAAACAGAAGTAGATGTTTTTCTGGAATTCCTTTGCTTTCTCAATGATCCAACAAATGTTGGCTGTTTGATCTCTGGCTCCTCTCCCTTTTCTAAATTCAGCTTCTTCATCTGGAGTTCTTGGTTCATGTACTGTTGAAGCCTAGATTGAAGGATTTTGAGCCACACATATTTAGAGCTGTGTAATGTTCCCTGAGTGAGGAATGGCAGCTCACTCCCATATTCTTGCCTGGAGAACACCCATGAACAGAGGAGCCTGGTGGGCTACAGTCCATGGAGTTGCAGTGAGTCATACATGACTGAGAACTGAGCACAGCACGGCACGGCACAGCAACCTTCCTTATAAATTCCTCTTTTCCTATTACTAAAATGTCCTCCTTAATTCTTCAATTGTTCTTTCTTGTAGTCTACTTGTCTAGTAATAATATAGCCAACTCAGCTTTCTTATGTGTCCTTTACATGTTATAAATTCCTCAATCCTTTTCTTTCAGCTTCTTTGTGTCTTTATATTTAATTTGTGTGTTTTTTTTAATAGATAGCAGTGTCTATCTTGTAGACAGCTTGTTTTGCTGTTTTTCTTTTTTAAATCCAGTCCAGTGATTTCTGACAACTGAAGTGTTAAGTTCTTTTACCTTTCATGTAATTATTAATATAATTGGGTTAAAGTCTATCTTGCTCATTGTCTTCATTGTCCCTTCAGTGTTTTTGTTGTTGTTCATCTATTGTGCTTTTCTTATGATATTTTGAGTAAATTCAAATGTGTTTTAGTTTCTTCCATACCTTAAAAAAATTTTTTTTGGAAGTCTCTATACGGCAAAAACTATGCAACTTTAACTTACTGATTCCATTTACAGTCAATATGGTATTACTTAACATATCACACTTCATATTTCATGCTTCCCTGAGGTCCCATTGGCTTCTCAGTTCCCACTTCACAACTAATATAAACTTAGAACAATGTAACTCAAATTAACCTCATTATTTATGCTATCATTGTAATATTCCAGTTGCAAACATATTATAAACCCAAACTTATAATGTTGTTTTTGCTTCAAACCAAGCATTGACAGGCTTTTTCTCAATGAGCTATATGGTAAATATTTTAGGCTATGAGTCTTGTAGTTGCTGTTACAACTACTCACTTCTCCTGTTGTAGCATGAATGGAGTCACAGACAATATATAAGCAAATGAATAAAGCTATGTTCCAGTTAACCTTTATCTACAAAAACAGTTGTCAGGTCCCCAGCTGTAATATTCTGACCATTTATTATGCAGCTGTTTATTAAGGAAATTACAAAAATGAAAAACCAAACACAGTCTTTTATCTTTACCTACCTATTTACTGGATCTGAACATCATTCCATTTTTTTACCCAGCTTTATTGAGGTATAAATGGTATATAAAACAACTGCACATAATTAACAGAATACAATTTGGTAAATTTAGACATATGTACACCTCGTGTTGCTATCACCACAATCCAGGTAATAAACAAAAGTTTCCTTATGTTTGTGTGTGTGTGTGTGTGTGTGTGTGTAAGAGCCCAGAAATAAACTTGCTCATATGTGCTCAACCGGTCTTCATCAAGGGTACCAACAATATACAATGGAGAAAGCACAGCCTTTCGAAAAAATGATGTTGAAAAAACTAGATATCTGCATTCAAGGATGATTGGACCCTTGTCAAAATGAATGAAATTGGATCCTTTCCTTTCTTTCTGTACACACAAAATTTAATTCATAATAAATTAAAGATCTGAACATAAGATCTGAAAACATAAAACTCACAGAAGAAAACACAGGAAAAAAGATTCTTTATTTCTCTGTGCTATCATGGTTTCCACTGATAACTTTTCCTTTTAGTGTGAAGAATATACTTTGGCATATTTTGTGGTACAGTTTTATTGACTACTAATTCTCTAGCTTTTATTTTACAGAAAAAAATTATTTAACTATTTTCAAAGCATGTTTTCACTGGAAATAAAATTATGAACTGACAGTATTTCAAAGAGTTTTAAAGGTTTAAATTGTTTCATTGTCCTCTATCCAACATTGTTTCTAACAAGAGGGTAACTATTATGCATATCTTCAAAATATCAGTTTTATTCTGGCTGCTTTGAAATTTTTCTGTCTTTGGTTTTCTGCAATTGGATTATGATGTCCTTAGAAGTGATTTTGTTTACATTTTTTCTTGCTTTGTGTTCCATGATATACTTGAAATCTATGGGTTTGAAAAAAATTTTTTTGTTTCCACTCTCAATCTCTTCTAGAACTTCAATTGCAATTATCTCAGACTGTTTTTTATTATCTCCCATGGCCTTTGGTCTCTTTTCTTTAGTCTTCATTCATTTTTCTATCTATAAGATTTTCTCAGCTCATATATTTTGCCTTCAATTTCACTGACCCTTCTACCTTTTCTAATATGTTGTTTATTCCATCTATGTACATTTTTGCACTTCTATTTTACTTAAAGAACTTGCATTTGTTTTATTTTTAGAGGACGTTTTCCCTCTGCTGAAATTACTTATCCACTTGCTCATAAATACTTCATTTATCTTTAAACCTTTGAACATATTTTCCTTTAATACTTAGATATTATTGTAATAGCTAGGTTTTGATAATGCATCTGGGCTAGCTCAGGGTTAGTTTTTAAAGACCACTGTTATTCTTAACTGCAGACAATATTTTCCCATTTTCTTTGCATGTCAGATAACTTTTATTATTTATTGAGCAATTTTAGTAATTATTACCACATTCAGTTCAGTTCAGTTGCTCAGTCAGGTCTGACTCTTCGCAATGCCATGAATCACAGCACACCAGGCCTCCCTGTCCATCACCAACTCCTGGAGTTCACTCAGACTCAATCCATCAAGTCAGTCATGCCATCCAGCCATCTCATCCTCTGTCGTCCCCTTCTCCTCCTGCTCCCAATCCCTCCCAGCAGCAGAGTCTTTTCCAGTGAGTGACCTCTTCACATCAGGTGGCCAAAATACTGGAGTTTCAGCTTTAGCATCATTCCTTCCAAAGAACACCTAGGGCTGATCTCCTTCAGAATGGACTGGTTGGATCTCCTTGCAGTCCAAGGGACTCTCAACAGTCATCTCCAACACCACAGTTCAAAAGCATCAATTCTTCGGCGCTCAGCTTTCTTCACAGTCCAACTCTCACATCCATACATGACCACTGGAAAAACCATAGCCTTGACTAGACAGACCTTTGTTGGCAAAGTAATGTCTCTGCTTTTGAATATGCTGTCTAGGTTGCTCATAACTTTCCTTCCAAGGAGTAAGCATCTTTTAATTTCATTATTCCTCTGTAATATATGCTATATAATACAGATAACTGGACTATTCCCTTTACTTCTGAAGAATGTCAGTGTTTATTCTAGTAAGTAAATCAGTTACCTGCTGACCACCTTACAGTTTTGTATTCTGCCTTTTTATATTTGGATGAGCTGCACAGAGAATGTAGAGTCTTGCTCATCTATATTGGTGGAACTCTACTTCCAAATTCCACTTCTTTATGGATCTTATCAGGGCTTGGAGTTTGTCTTTGTTCAGGAATATCTAGAATAAGCCTTTATTATTAAGCATGTTCCTTATTCCTAAGGCTTAATCATTCTGATATCTCAGCAGGAAGTTCGGAATTTTAAGAAGGTATATACTCTTTCACGAGCTGAAAATTCTAGCTTATCCAGCACTTCTTGAACTCTATGTCACTTCTTGGCAAATGATGGGGAAACAATGAAAACAGCAAGAGGCTTTATTTTGCGGGGCTCCAAAATCACTGCAGATGGTGACTGCAGCCATGAAATTAAAAGACACTTGCTCCTTGGAAGAATAACTATGACTAACCTATACAGCATATTAAAAAGCAGAGATGTTACTTTGTGGACAAAGGTCTGTCTAGTCAAATTTATGGTTTTTCCAGTAGTCATGTATGGATGTGAGAGTCGGACTATAAAGAAAGCTGAGCACCGAAGAACTGATGCTTTTGAACTATAGTGTTGGAGAAGACTCTTGAGAGTCTCTTGAGCTGCAAGGAGATCAAACTAGTCAATCTTAAAAGAAGTCAATCCTGAATATTTATTGGAAAGACTGATGCTGAAGCTGAAACTCCAATACTATGGCAACCTGATGCAAAGAGTTGACTCATTAGAAAAGACCTGATGCTGGTAAGGTTTGAAGGCAAGAGGAGAAGGGGATGATAGAGGATAAGATGGTTGGATGGCATCACTGACTCAATGAACATGAATTTGAGCAAGCTCTGGGAGTTGGTGATGGACAGGGAATTTTGGCATACTGCAGTCCATGGGGTGGCAAAGAGTCGGACATGACTGAGTGACTGAACTGAACTGATCACCTTTCTGCCCTGAACCTGAAAGAGCAGAGTGTGCTAAGTCTCAACAGTTTCACTTTATCTATGCAGCCCAATCCTCAGGAAAGGACTAGAATGAAATCAACAGAAATTCCTATGGCCTTTTCTTTAATCAGCATTTTCTGCTCTGGTGTCTAAAATAATGTATAAGTTAGAGAGAAAAGTGAAAGTGAAGTCGCTCAGTCCTGTCTGACCCATGGACTGTAGCCTCCCAGGTTCCTCCATCCATGGGATTTTCCAGGCAAGAATACTGGAGTGGGGTGCTGTTTCCTTTTCCAGGAGATCTTCCCAATCCAGGGATTGAACCCAGGCCTCCCACATTGTAGGCAGACACTTTACCATTTGAACCACCAGGGAAGTTAGATTCAATGTTAAAGAGTTTGGTAAAATATTTGCTAAATGGTAGTATTAATTTCCTTAACTAATATTTACATTTTTATTTCTACCTTTTCAGAGTTAGCATGGACTCACCTATATTTTGGGGCTTCTCCAGTAGCTCAGTGGTAAAAAATGTGCCTTGCAATGCAGGAGACTTGGGATTGATCCCTGTGTTGGGAAGATCCCCTAGAGGAGGGCATGGCAACCCACTCCAGTACTCTTGCCTGGAGAATTCCAAGGACAGAAGAGCCTGGTGGGCTACAGTCCATAGGGTTGCACAGAGTTGGATATGACTAGAACAATTAAGCAGCAGCAGGACCTACATTTGATCTGGCTTAATTATCCAAAAATTCAACTCCTTTAGAGTCACTAATAAAACAGTCACTGACGTGTGTCACAAAGAACTTGATTTGCAGTCAGAAGATACATATTTTATTTTTGGTTTCCTTAACTGAAGGCAATGGCACCCCACTCCAGTACTCTTGCCTGGAAAATCCCATGGACAATCCCATGGACGGAGGAGCCTGGTAGGCTGCAGTCCATGGGGTCGCTAAGAATCGGACACGACTGAGCGACTTCACTTTCACTTTTCACTTTCATGCATTGGAGAAGGAAATGGCAACCCACTCCAGTGTTCTTGCCTGGAGAATCCCAGGGACAGGGGAGCCTGATGGGCTGCCATCTATGGGGTCGCACAGAGTCGGACACAACTGAAGTGACTTAGCAGCAGCAGCAGTAACCTCTATTAGCTTACCCATCATAGAAAAGTGATATCACTTCTACACACATAGCAGAATTGTCTGAATAAAAAGTATATTAGTGGAATCAGTTTATACAACATAGAATACACTGAGTTGTTACCACATATAATGAATTTTCTGCTCTACAGTTTTCACACAATTGTAATTCACAAGGCTGACAGAAACACTGGGATCCATTAGACTATCTGTTATCATCATAAGTAAATTCTAATACATTTAACACAATTCTAGCCCCTCAAATATTTGATTTGACATTGATGTTTTTTGCCTCTTAGTTATCACAGGGAATTTTATTATATACTTTTGCATCAGTTCATTTGCTCTTACTTCTGGGAGTTCTAATGATTTTTCCATAGTGTTGTGCTGTTCATGTTTAGACTTAACAAACAAGTATTTGCCTGAATAATGCAAACATATACATTGCAAGAAAATAGAATATATTTTCTATCTCATTACTATATAACTCAATCTGACTTTAGAAAACAAGAATAAAACATTTTGATTTGGAGTCAAATGTGATTTGGTTGTTATTTCATCCTTTTCATTATTTAGAACTAAAAAGTGCTAAAAAGAATCCAACATCCTGTCTTAGGCACATTACAGTTCTCATCCATTCTGGATTTCTTTACATTCAGAGTGATAGAATGTACTTCCTTTCAAAGAAATGTCTCACTCTTGCTTTATTTGTTCTTTAGGATCTATTTAATTTTTTATTTGTCTTATCTGCTGGTGCTGAATATGGAGAAGAGAGTAATCCCAAAATGTCAACATGAATATTGTAATATATCAACTGAAAATTAGAGGATGAATAATCCCACTACATAAACTTCCAAATTAGAGGTGAAAGCAACAGTCACAAGCAAATTTTTGTTGGTAAAACCCTATTTTCCATGTTTATTGACAAGGGAATAAACTATGAGAGATTTCTTTAAATATTGCCATAGATAAAGCAGTGTGATACATAGCTTGTGTTTAGAGTATTCCTAGCAGACGGAAAAGTTGATATTATGTGACAGACTGAACCTAAGGGGACTCCAGTGATTTCTACTTCTGCTTTTCATATCTTTGTATATAATATGCTCCTTTTGAGTGTGGCAAATAATTTTGATAGGATGTTCCTTTGGTAATTAGGTTATGTTATATAAGATTCTGGGGCTCCCCAGGTGGTTTAGTGGTAAAGAGTTCACCTGCCAATGCAAGAGATACAGGAGAAGTGGGTTCAATCCATGGACTCCTAGGTCAGGAAGATCCCCTAGAGGAGGAACTGGCAACCCACTACTGTATTCTTATCTGGAAAATCCCATGGACAGAGAAACCTGGCAGGTTACAGTCCATAGGGTTGCAAAGAGCTGTGCTCTACACGACTAAGCACGTAGGAACACATTTAAGATTCTATCTTAACAGACTAGAACTAGAGATTCTTCTTCACAGCTTGATAAGTGAAGTAGCCATGCTGGAAAAGCCCACATGACAAAAAATTACAGGTGACCTCTAGGACCTGCAGAAATCTTCTAATACATAAGAGTGGTCTTCACTCAACAACCAGCAAAATCCTAGGGTCTTCTACCATGCAACCTTTGGAATGCTAAATCTTTTACTAACCTTAATAAGTCTGGAAGTGATTCAACTTCTTACATGAGTTGAGCCTCCAGGTAAGAAAATTTCACAAACACTCTGATTGCAGTCTTGTGAGATCCAGAAGACAGGATCTAGCTAAGTGAAGCCTGTACTCCTGACCCATAGAAATTTTGAGATATAAATGTATGCTGTTTAAAGATGCTAAGTTTGTACTAATTGGTTATACTATAATAAGTAACTAACATGGTATCCTCAATTATATTGTTTACCAGTAAAAACTCTGTTGTTCAGTTGCTTAGTCATGCCCAACTTCTTTGTCACCCCATGGACTACAGCACACCAGACCTCTCTGTCCTTCACCATCTCCCAGAGCTTAAAAACTCTCAAGAATCTGTATTAAACAAATTAAAAACATATTCTAAACCTGAATGACCATGGCCCCTGAGAGATGATTCTGATGATCAATTATGGTGTTAAGTATTACTGAGATAAAACCAGAGATCCTAAAGTTTCCTTGTCAAGTTCAATTTTATTTCATGAAATAGTTTCAATAAAGGCAAGTTAATATATATATATATATATATATATATATCTCCTGTATATATATGTGTGTGTGTGTGTTACCTAATGTTCCTAGAATAAAATCTATACCCACAGTTTTTATAGCAGTTATCACACTATGATTAAGTTGCCTCCAATGAGTGAAGAAGAACTAAAGAGCCTCTTGATGAAAGTGAAAGAAGAGAGTGAAAAAGTTGGCTTAAAGCTCAACATTCAGAAAACTAAGATCATGGCATCCAGTCCCATCACTTCATGGCAAATAGATGGGGAAACAGTGGAAACAGTGGCTGACTTTATTTTTCTGACCAACCTAGACAGCATATTAAAAAGCAAAGACATTACCAACAAAGGTCCGTCTAGTCAAGGGTATAGTTTTTCCAGTGGTCATGTATGGATGTGAGAGTTGGACTATAAAGAAAGCGGAGTGCCAAAGAATTGATGCTTTTAGACTGTGGTATTGGAGAAGACTCTTGAGAGTCTCTTGGACTGCAAGGAGATCCAACCAATCCAACCTAAAGGAGATCAGTCCTGGGTGTTCATTGGAAGGACTGATGTTGAAGCTGAAACTCCAGTCTTTTGGCCACCTAATGCAAAGTGCTGACTCATTGGAAAAGACCCTGATGCTGGGAAAGATTGAGGGCAGGAGGATAAGGGGATGACAGAGGATGAAATGGTTGGATGGTATCACCGACTCAATGGACATGGGTTTGGGTGGACTCTGGGAGTTGGTGATGGACAGAGAGGCCTGGTGTGCTGCGGTTCATGGGGTCACAAAGAGTCGGACACGACTGAGCTACTGAACTGAACTGAATGAGATGCAGTGGAGAAGAAAATGGCAATCCATTCCAGTATTCTTGCCTGGAGAATCCCATGCACAGAGGAGCCTCGTGGGCTATAGTCAATGGGTCACAAAGAGTCAGACACGACTGAGCAACTGAACAATGAGATGTAAGCAGAAAAGATAAATATAATAATAATTAAAAAATAAAACCACTACTGGGTAGAATCATTAAAAAGAGGGGGAAAAAAGAAGGAATATGCTGAGATGTAGAAGCATATTCTACATGCTAGAAGATGCTAGTAGAAGATGTAGCTACTTAAGTAGCTGTTAAAGCTATGAGATGTGCCATCTATAGATGATGCTCAAGTAGAAAGATGGAAGAAACCTGGACCCCTGAGGACTTTGTGGGACATAGCTACTACATTAGTTTCTGAAACAATACTTCAAGGTTTTAACCTTGATGAAATAATTTTCTATTCTGTTTAAATCTTTGTTTCATTGTTCAGTCCCTAAGTCTGACTCTTTGTGACTTCAAGGACTGCAGCACACCAGCCTCCTCTGTTCTTTACTATCTCCTGGAGTTTCCTCAAATTCATGTCCATTTGGTTGGTGATGCCATACTTGGAGTTTTACAGATACTTTCAGATACTCAATAAATATTAACATATATAATTAATTTGTAAATTGTAAAATAATATATTATTACAGCCTACTTTTCTGTATTTGGCTGAAGAGCAAAGATCAATATAATCCTTTTAAAGGTACAAACAAAAGTCATCATAACTCTAGTTAAACTCTAAAGCTAGAGCTAGTATTTTAGAATAAAGTATCATGTGAACAAAGGCACAGAGTCCTGAAATTATGTAACTTAGCAGATGGCAGCAGAATCTAGTTTGACTGGAGTTAAGTAATTGATAGGATTGAAGGAGAAATGATAAACTTTTTAAGGATATTAATGAATGGTTTAAAGATCCATGAAAATGAGTTTGCATTTCACCTATAAGCCACAAACATTTATCACTAAGAATAAGATCGATTTTCTGGAAAAATAAAGCCCAGTAGTATAGAAAATAGATTGAAAGAGATAAAGATTAAAAATTCAGCTAGCAGTTTAAATATATATAGAGGACATAATATCTTAGATAAGAGAATATAAGGCTAACAGGAGCAATAGGGTTAAAAAGAAAATGGTGGCTGCAGAGTACTCTGCAAATATAAAAATGCCAAGAGTCAGAAATATACATGCTAGGGGAAAGATTTTGAGAAGAGGATATTTATTGTTTTACTTCTGGTATAATCTAGTACCTGACAGTCAGTAGGTACATAGTAAATAACTTAAATATTTGTCAGATTGTAAAGAAAATCAGTAGGGACAATAATGGTTGTTTCATGCTGAATTATAATTTGTAGTTATGCAACAAAAATTTTTAATAGTATACCTAATGTTACCTCTTGAAAAGAACACCACTGTTTTAGTTTTTTTCATTTAATAGAATTTAAAACTGTCTTCATTGACTGAATCTTAAATGATTCACAAGTTTCAGCATATGTAAGTGTGTATATATACACTCTAGAAGTTATAAAGACATTCTGCTTTTGCTCCTGGGCTATAATTGACAACCATGTTATTCTGTTTTACTTTAACTGACTTAAAATATAGTTTAATAAATACCCATGTATATACTGTCACATGAACGTTTCCACATTTTATTCAAGTAATTAATTAAAAGAAGTAAACAGAAAAATTTGATTCATTTCCTTCTCCAATCTGCTTTTAAGTCTTAATTTACTAACATCCATAAAATTTCAATAGATACATACTGTCAGAAACAAATTTGTTAAAGGAAAGAAATATGCTTATGGGATAGTTTAGAACTACCATCTCAATCACTAAATAATTTAAAAGACATAGGTAATTTAAAATTTTATAAATCAATTGTTGTCATTATTGTTTAGTTACTAAGTTATGTCCGACTCTTTGCAACCCCATGAACTGTAGCCTGTCAGTCTCCTTTATTCATGGGATGTCCCAGGCAAGAATGCTGGAGTGGGTTGCTATGCATTTTAATTCAGATAGCCTAGTTTTTCATATTCAAGGAAGTCAAAGTGCATCTTCATTAAACCTGGGCATTTCAACAGAATCTGCCAACAGATTCTCTCTTATCTGTTATCCTATGTAATCAAGCAGCTGCAGACATCTTATCTTCACTTTATTATATAGTAGGCATAACATTTCAATCTTGAAGCATCCCTTAGGGGTCTTTACCAGTGTATTGCTTAAACCAACATCAGTGACAGATGCAGGGGCCAATGCAACCTCCCAAGGTGCTTTTCCTCCCAGGCTTTAGCAGTTATAGCCTTGTTTCAGTTAGCTCTTTAGGAGGTAAAAACAACCACTGTTTATAACTTTTCTGAGCTGTGAGAAGTTTCTATGCGTATTGTGCAGGGGTTTAGCCTGAGTAGGGTATCAGAGTTGAGAATATCTGGCAAAGTAGTTCTATTTAACTTGAAGCATTTTAAAGAAAGGAGTTTATCGAAACACTGGTTTAACTGCATCCCTGCCTCTGTACTCACATTGCCTTCTCCTCTCTCAAAATTCCCTCTGCCTTACTTTTAAGGTACACATTATTGCATTTAAGGCCAATATCAACCATCCAGGAAAAGCTGCTTGTCTCAAAATCCTTAAATTAATCATGTATTACCATGTAAAGTGATATTCACAGGTTTTAGGGATTAGGACATAGGTTTACCTTCTTGAGGGACACTATTTGGGCTTCCTAGCTGGCACTAGTGGTAAAGAACCCGCCTGGCAATGCAGGAGACATAAGAGACATGGGTTCGATTCCTGGGTCAGGAAGATCCCATGGAGGAAGGCATGGTAACCCATTGTAGTATTCTTGCCTGGAGAATCCCACAGATAGAGGAACCAGATGGGCTACAGTCCATTGGTCACAAAGAGTCTGATACAACTGAAGCAACTGAGCACACACACAGGACACTATTCAGCCCACTACATATTTTCACCTTGAACTATCCTTTCATCCTCATTTTTTCCTAATAAAGAAATGATATTCAGTAAGAGTCCTTCCATCTAATCATTCATCTTGGCCATCTGTTTCATCATCCTAGATTTCCTGGTTTTCCTTTCTGGATCAAGCTGTGTGCCAGGATCTAACCTAGCATGTTATTCACTTATATCTATAATATAATGAATGTGCCTACATATTTTGGAGTATTTAAAACATTTTTTTCCAAATGTTAGTTTGGAGCATTTGGACCCGTGAGAAAGTGAAATCCATGCTCCAGTGGAGTAACATGCTGAATAGTACAGAACTATTTATTAATATAAAAATACTTATGTCTATGTATTTATACATATATACTTGGAATTTCACATTTAATAGTGGATTTATTCTAATAAATTAAAATTCCACATTTATTTCTAGAACTTGTAAAAATTCTCTAATAGAAAAATATGATAAAATGGTGTTTGGGTTATTGCTATAGATCACAAAGGCTTAAACCACAAAAACAAACAAACACCAGGCTTAAGTTCACTATAACAATACTAGAAAATAAAATAAATGAACTACACAGTACTTTGTAATATTATAATTAATATTTCCTAACATAGATGGTGGATTACAAGCTAGGCTGGTCATTCTTCCTAAAATACCTTTGCTTACTTTCTTGTTTTCCTTTCCAGGAAAATATTCTCACACGCCGTCTGACTTTTCGGTAAACAAAACCCTCCTCTCCTACCACTGAACACTGACACATATCACATACTCATGATATATATGAAGACAACAGGCCTGAACTTTTGAGCTTTCCCAGGAACTAAAATAAATATAGACATGCGGCTGCCATTGCCTCTGTGTTCAGTTCTATACATTTTGATGTACAGTCAGATCAAATCCACTTCAGGTGACTACATGATATTCACAACAAGCAAGTGGACATGTGTTCTTAAATTTGGTAAAACAGTTATAACGGTAAAATTTTATATGTTTCTTAGTTAATCTGGGCCTCAAGGAAGGAAAGAGAATTGTCTTCAATGATTGTTTTTTTGGGTAAAGAACATATGCATAATGAATGTACGCAGCCTTGCATATATTTCCTAGTTCTCTTCTGCATAGCTTCAAAGAGTTTTGAATTGTGGGGAATTACTACCAATTCTATATTATATACTAATTCATAGTACTACTAATTATGCCATGCTTTAGTAGAAAAAGTAAAAGGCCTTTCAATGTTTCTTCCAGCTGTCTGATTCTACAGAGGCATTAATTTCTTTATATATTTTCTGGAATTATACTGTATTTGGGATTCAATCATTTCCTTTTCTCTTCTTCAAAACTTTGTTAGATTTTATGTGGAGATCTTGAAAAAAATGAAGCTGACCTGAAGACTGAAAAATGTACACTGGAAACAAATTAATGCCTGGGGTTATTTTCTCTCCCTCCATGGGGCAATCCACAACAGGTTTATTCCTTTCTGTAGCTATTGAAATCTACTTATTGCACCCCGTGAATCTGGGGTGGGAGAATGGAGCTAGTGTTTCTTCCAGTCTCAGCTTGTCTTCTAGCTCAAGAAATAGGATTTGGATCATATAATAAAGAACAAATGAAAATCTCACAGAGGTGCATAATCTAATATAGTCCAAGTTAGAAAACAGTGTCACCAAAGAAAAGCAGAATGTGTATAAAGCTGAAAGGATTGGAGAAAGGAGTTTAGTTAATTTTATGGGGTATTTTTATTTTGGAGGGATAATGAAAGAAAGTAAAGTGCTCCATTTGTACCAATATGTGAAAAATAATTGCTTTTGAAGATTCTTATTTCTTTGGAATTTATATATATATTTATATATATATATATATGGAATGAAAGTATATCATGCCATTTAAATTACCTCTAGAGTAATACATTACATTCTTTTACCCTTTTAAATATTCCTAGGGATAAANGAATATCTGTGATCCAATTGTAAGCCATTCACCACACATTGAGTTAATAAATAAACAAGAAAAAGAAAGCATTCTTAAAACCAGCAAAGATAATGGACTGCAAGAGCTTTTAGACTTGCAGAAACAATACGCGTTAATATTTGCAATTTGATCTAAAAAAAAAGCTGGTTAAGATTTGTCACTTATNAAAAAAAAAGCTGGTTAAGATTTGTCACTTTATGACTGTGATACTCAAAATAACCAACCTCATCACCAAATCTATTCAAATTCACATAAGCTTCTGTCCTATTTTATAGGCACATAAACTATCTTAACTACTGAAATAGACTTGCCTTGAAAATAAATGAGTAGACACTAAATAGAACAGGCAAGCTGTTCATAATATGCTCCGTGGATTTGCAAAATGCTTTCATTCTTACACTGACAAGAGCCTAAGCTCCTATGATCTAAAAAAAAAAAAAAAAAAAAGGCAAAATATTCAGCACCTTACCTGTAACAAGAAAGCTGCATCTCCCTGCTCCAGCTTCATTTATGATGCTACAATTATAAACCCCATAGTTTTCGTTGGAAAGACTCTTCACTGGGTATTCTGTGTATTCTTGAGAGTCAAACTGACCCGTCCGCAATAATTTGTTGCCCAAGCGCCACTCATAGGTCAGCACCCGAATTGGATAGGCTCTTAGGACCCTGCAGCTCATGGTGACACTTCGGTCTTGTCCTTGCCGGATTTCCAGAAATGCTGGTTCCACAGCAGGAGGATCTGTAGAAAAAGATATTATAACAGATAAGACGGATGATCTGCAATAAGCCAGTGGCTACCCTTACCGTGAGAAGCTATTTTCAAGAATACATCTAGCCAAAGGGAAGGGCTATTATCGGGTAGGTGGAGAACATATTTAGGCTCGGAGATTTTGGCTTGGGTGAAAGTGAAAGTGAAGTCGCTCAGTTGTGTCCAACTCTTTGTGACCCCATGGAGTGTAGCCTACCACGCTCCTCCATCCATGGGATTTTCCAGGCAACAGTGCTGGAGTGGATTGCCATTTCCTTCTGCAGGGTGTGGGTAGGGAAACATAATTCTTGAGTGTGGGCAGTGAGTAGGATTAATCGCCTCAAAATAGTATTTGCAGGTGTGTGTGTCTGTGCTTAGTCTCTCAGTCATGTCTGACTCTTTGTGACATTATGGACTGTAATCTGCCAGGAGCCTCTGTTCATGGGATTTTCCCAGCAAGAATACTGCAACAGGTTGCCATGTCCTCCTTGAGGGGATCTTCCAGACCAGGTATTGAACCAAGGTCTCCTGTAGCTCCTGCACTGGCAGGCAGGGTCTTTACCACTGAAGACCTGGGAAGCCTCAGCTGGATCTAGAAGAGCTTTTTTTTTTTTCTTTTTTCCTTCTGGCTGCTTCCCAGAAAAAACTGTCATCAGTGTGTTTGGTTTACAGTGCGTTGTGCTTAGTCACTCAGTCATGTCTGACTCTTTGCAACCCCATGGACTATAGCCCAACAGGTTCCTCTCTGCATGGAATTCTCCAGGAAAGAATACTGGAGTGGGTTGCAATTCCCTTCTCCAGGGGATCTTCCTGACCCAGTGATTGAACCCATGTCTCCTGCATTTAAAGTAGATTCTTTACTGTCTGAGTCACCAGGGAAGCTCTGGTTTATACTGTTAGCGACCAAATGATGTTCTAGGTATAAAACAGAGTATCCATATTAGCATGAAATTCTGCAGCAGATGAAGCCACTGTTTCATGTAAGCAAATTCTAATTATCCCATATGAAGCTCAGTCCTTAGGATTCTGGGTACCAAGTATTTAATAATATGGGTAACTCAAGTATATAAATTTATTTTCTAAATTATTTGGTCAGAAAGAATGTGACAGCAATTTATAATATTCATGTGTAAGCAAACAGAAAATTATGCTACAGGTGGATATGGATTTCAACCCACTGCAATGGTTCATTTATTTGGCTTAATTGGGAATTTTTTCCCTATACAATTAAAACTTGCTACATTAGATACCTAATCTTTTTGTTTTGGATGGAAAGATTTCCAAAATGTGTGACACACTTCTCCCATCATTTAGGTTAGGCAAAATATAGGCCTTTACTTGATGATGACTCCCAATGGTCATAATAAATAATACTTATTTTCTGGGATCTAATGGCATGATTAATTTAATAAAGGAAATCAGGTACGACCAATCAGAGTTTTCTGCAGTCAGAACTGCTCCATGCAACACAACCATATCCTTGACTAGAGTGTATGATGACAGCCTCCTGAGTTGCACAGTATCAATGCTGGACAGATCTACCCAGAAAACCCTTCCTTGAAGATGCTAAAAGGTTTTAGGACTATCACACCAAATGTACCATTTGATATTCTTTATGTGTTAATCCATCTACCTTTTATAGCATTGCTCTCCTTTCTCATAACCAGTCTACTGACTGACCCTTCTTGCTTCTTTCAACAAATATATTTAAGCTACCAATTAAGCTATCAATGTTTAAGCTATCAATTTTCATTTTATTAATAAGTTTAACTTTTGAGTCTTCCTTATACAAATGTTAAGAATAGAAAAAAAGAACAAGAAAAAATACTCTCTGTATGTAGTTTATGGCTTAATACAATAGATAAAGATTTAAATAGCTAATTTAAAAATTGGAAGGAAAAAATATTCTATGGTAGAAAGTGAAGAAGTGAATAACATTATAAGGACTGATCAGGCAAGGAATGTGATACTTGAACTGTATATCTCAGGATATGTAGGAAATTGTCATGTGGGTAAACAACGGGAGAGGACAGTCCAGGTAAGAGGATAAGTAGGTACAATGGTAAGGAGGAGACAGGGAGGAGGGAGTGTTCAGGGAAGTATAAGTTATAATAGTATAACTAGTGTGCAAAAGGTGCATGAGGGTTTGGGAGGAAATAAAAATGAAAAAAAAAAACAGAGATTGTCAAGGATACTTAAATAAAATGTTATAGATTTTGAATTTTATCTTGTTGGTATTTAAGGCCTTTAAAAAGTTTTAAATGAAAGCTTTATATGAGTTAACCAATCTTTTAGGAAGATTGTGTGGCAGATAGAAGGAGTGTGAACCTCAAAGAGAAGAAACTCAAAGAAAGACTTGAACTAAAGCAGTGTCATGGGACCATAAATGACACCTTAGACAATGATGGGGATGAGATGAAGATGGGGAAAAAAGGAAAGGTAGTTAGAAACTTAATAGACATGTCAGATTTGTGCATGTATTATTTGCACAGTTCAGTTCAGTTCAGTCGCTCAGTCGTGTCCAACTCTTTGCAACCCCATGAATCACAGCACACCAGGCCTCCCTGTCCATCACCAACTCCCAGAGTTCACTCAGACTCACGTCCATCAGGTCAGTGATGCCATCCAGCCATCTCATCCTCGGTCGTCCCCTTCTCCTGTCCCCAACCCCTCCCAGCGTCAGAGTCTTTTCCAATGAGTCAACTCTTTGCATGAGGTGGCCAAAATATTGGAGTTTCAGCTTTAGCATCATTCCTTCCAAAGAACACCCAGGGCTGATCTCCTTCAGAATGGACTGGATGGATCTCCTTGCAGTCCAAGGGACTCTCAACAGTCATCTCCAACACCACAGTTCAAAAGCATCAATTCTTCGGCGCTCAGCTTTCTTCACAGTCCAACTCTCACATCCATACATGACCACAGGAAAAACCATAGCCTTGACTAGGCGGACCTTTGTTGGTAAAGTAATGTCTCTGGTTTTCAATATGCTACTTAGGTTGGTCATAACTTTTCTTCCAAGGAGTAAGCATCTTTAATTTCATGGCTGCAGTCACCATCTGCAGTGATTTTGGAGCCCACAAAGATGAAGTCTGACACTGTTTCCACTGTTTCCCCATCTATTGCCATGAAGTGATGGGACCAGATGCCATGATCTTAGTTTCTGAATGTTGAGCTTTAAGCCAACTTTTTCACTCTCCTCTTTCACTTTCATCAAGAGGATCTTTAGTTCTTCACTTTCTGCCATAAGGGTGGTGTCATCTTCATATCTGAGGTTATTGATATTTCTCCCAGCAATCTTAATTCCAGCTTCTGCTTCTTCCAGCCCAGTGTTTCTCATGATGTACTCTGTATAGAAGTTAAATAAGCAGGGTGACAATATGCAGCCTTGACATACTCCTTTTCTTATTTGGAACCAGTCTGTTGTTCCATGTCCAGTTCTAACTGTTGCTTCTTGATCTGCATTCCGGTTTCTCAAGAGGCAGGTCAGGTGGTTTGGTATTCCCATCTCTTGAAGAATTTTCCACAGTTTATTGTGATCTACACAGTCAAAGGCTTTGGCATAGTCAATAAAACAGAAATAGATGATTTTCTGGAACTCTCTTGCTTTTTCCATGATCCAGCAGATGTTGGCAATTTGAACTCTGGTTCCTCTGCCTTTTCTAAAACCAGCTTGAATATCTGGAAGTTCATGGTTCATGTACTGCTGAAGCCTGGCTTTGAGAATTTTGAGCATTACTTTACTAGCGTGTGAGATGAGTGGAATTGTTCAGTAGTTAAGAAAGTTCCAGAAAAACATCTATTTCTGCTTTATTGACTATGCCAATGCCTCGACTGTGTGGATCACAATAAACTGTGGAAAATTCTGAAAGAGATGGGAATACCAGACCACCTCACCTGCCTCTTGAGAAACCTATATGCAGGTCAGGAAGCAACAGTTAGAACTGGATATGGAACGACAGACTGGTTCCAAATAGGAAAAAGAGTGTGTCAAGTCTGTATATTGTCACTCTGCTTATTTAACTTATATACAGAGTACATCATGAGAAACACTAGGCTGGAAGAAGCAGAAGCTGGAATCAAGATTTCCAGGAGAAATATCAATAACCTCAGATATGCAGATGACACTGACCTTATGGCAAAAATTGAAGAGGAACTAAAGATCCTCTTGATGAAAGTAAAAGAGGAGAGTGAAAAAGTTGGCTTAAAGCTCAACATTCAGAAAACGAAGATCATGGCATCTGATTCCATCACTTCATGTCAAATAGATGGGGAAACAGTGGAAACAGTGTCAGGCTTTATTTTTTGGGGCTCCAAAATCACTGCAGATGGTGACTGCAGCCATGAAATTAAAAGACACTTACTCGTTGGAAGGAAAGTTATGACCAACTTAGATAGCATGTTGAAAAGCAGAGACATCATTTTACTTACAAAGGTCCGTTTAGTCAAGGCTACGGTTTTTCCTGTGGTCATGTATGGATGTGAGAGTTGGACTGTGAAGAAAGCTGAGTGCCGAAGAATTGATGCTTTTGAACTGTGGTGTTGGAGAAGACTCTTGAGAGTCCCTTGGACTGCAGGGAGATCCAACCAGTCCATTCTGAAGGAGATCAGCCCTGGGATTTCTTTGGAAGGAATGATGCTGAAGCTGAAACTCCAATACTTTGGCCACCTCATGCAAAGAGTTGACTCAATGGAAAAGACTCTGATGCTGGGAGGGATCGGGGGCAGGAGGAGAAGGGGACGACAGAGGATGAGATGGCTGGATGGCATCACTGACCCGATGGACGTGAGTCTGAGTGAACTCTGGGAGTTGGTGATGGACAGGGAGGCCTGGTGTGCTGCAATTCATGGGGTTGCAAAGAGTTGGAAACGACTGAGCATTTTAACTGAACTGAACTGAACTGAACTGGCCTTGCCTTCTTTGGGGCTGGAATGCAAACTGAACTTTTACAGTCATGTGGCCATTGCTGAGTTTTTCAAAGTTGCTGGCATATTGATTGCAGCACTTTCACAGCATCATCTTTCAGGATTTGAAATAGCTCAACTGGAATTCCATCACCTCCACTAGCTTTGTTTGTAATGATGCTTCCAATGGCGACCCACTCCAGTACTCTTGCCTGGAAAATCCCATGGACGGAGGAGCCTAGTGGGCTGCAGTCCATGGGGTCGCTAAGAGTAGGACACGACTGAGTGACTTCACTTTCACTTTTCACTTTCATGCACTGGAGAAGGAAATGGCAACCCCTCTAGTGTTCTTGCCTGGAGAATCCCAGGGACGGGGGAGCCTGGTGGGCTGCCATCTATGGGGTTGCACAGAGTCAGACACGACTGAAGTGACTTAGCAGCAGCAGCAGGGCCCACTTGACTTCACATTCCAGGATGTCTGGCTCTAGGTGAGTGATTACACCATAGTGATTATCTGGGTGGTGAAGATCTTTTTTGCATAGTTCTTTTGTGTACTTTTGCCACCTCTTCTTAATATCTTCTGCTTCTATTAGGTCCATACCATTTCTGTCCTTTATCAAGCCCATCTTTGCATGAAATGTTCCGTTTGCATCTCTAATTTTCTTAAAGAGATCTCTAGTCTTTCCCCTTCTATTGTTTTCTTCTATTTCTTTGCATTGATCACTGAGGAAGGCTTTCTTATGTCTCCTTGCTTTTTTTTGGAACTCTGTATTCAAATGGGTATATCTTTCCTTTTCTCCATTGCTTTTGGCTCCTCTTCTTTTATAGCTATTTGTAAAGCCTCCTCAGACAGCCATTTTTTTTTTTTTGTATTTCTTTTTCTTGAGGATGATCTTGATTTCTGTCCCCTTGGAATGTCATGAACTTCCATCCATAGTTCATCAGGCACTCTGCCTATCAGTTCTGGTCCCTTAAAACTATTTTGCACTTTCAGTAACCTTATATTGTACAAGCATCTCTTATATTTTTATATTTTTATTTATTGTATGTTTAGAGTAGAGATTTTATCTTAGAAAGATAAAGGATAGAGGTGCGATAATGTTTGGCATTTAAATTCAGGTTTGTTTTAATTTTAATGTTAATCCATGCCATGTATCAGTAAGAACAATACAAATTCTGTAGTTGTGGCTCCAGTCAGATATATATCTAGTATTACAAATGCCCTACAAGATACACATATTGAACAAGAGGTTGAGTTAGCAAAGGAGGTGGGGCGGTGAATGCAGGGTGAAGAGGGTAGGAGAAGAAAGAAAGAACTGAACATGGATGCAGGCTTTTCCATACCAACTTTAATAACTTGCTTCGAAGGGAGAGTAAAATTAGGCAAGGATGAGCAGCCATGGATTGTTGAACTGTTACTAGAACCATACTTTAGCAATATTTCAGCAGAGCTTGAAACCCACCCCCCCTTTTTTTTTATAGCAAAACCATTACAACAATCCCCCCAAACAACCTTTAATCACCTCCAGCTAACATCCAATTAATTTTAAACATTGGCATAAAGTTCAACTTGAATGATCAGAAAAAGGGAAAACGATACCACACACATCTCTACAGTGTGATTTACCTGTCTCTTACATGCTTGCATCACCTGAAAGTCTAATGGTTTTCAAATGTAACTTTCATTCCTAATGGCACTATTGCCATATCCGGGAGGAGACAATACAGTAATGCTGAAAAGGCCCCTATGCAGTCTTGTTAGTGTTTTAAAGAACCTAATGCTTGGGACCAGTGAAATCCACAGAAATTCACTCTTGCCTGTAAGAACTTTTGAAAATTGTTTATAATATCATATATGAAACAGATCACCAGTCCAGGTTCGATGCATGATGCTGGATGCTTGGGGCTGGTGCACTGAGAAGACCCAGAGGGATGGTATGGGGAGGGAGGATGGAAGGGGCTTCAGGATGGGGAACACGTGTATACCTGTGGCAGATTCATGTTGATGTATGGCAAAACCAATACAATATTGTAAAGTAATTAACCTACAATTAAAATAAATAAATTTATATTAAAAAATAAATAAAAACAACAACAAACCAAATAGGGCAGGAGCCTAAATTCTGAGACTGAAGGTAAAAAGTCAGATTTGGTGGTTCTCAGTGACCATTGGTGGATTTCCTAGAAGGGTGGGATGGGGAGTGTGGAGTGTTCAGAGGTGATTTCTCTTGTTGCCTTTTATGTCTCACTGATTTTCATCTTACACATCCTGCAGCACTTCTTTATTCTGCTCTTCACCATCACCCTGATGTCTGAAGTCCACAGTGCCAGATTATGACATAGTACTGCTACTGCTACTGCTAAGTCACTTCAGTCGAGTCTGACTCTGTGTGACCCCATAGAGGGCAGCCCACCAGGCACCCCGACCCCTGGGATTCTCCAGGCAAGAACACCATTTCCTTCTCTAATGCGTGAAAGTGAAAAGTGAAAGTGAAGTCGCTCAGTTGTGTACGACTTCATGACCCCATGGACTGCAGCCTACCAGGCTCCTCCATCCATGGGATCTTCCAGGCAAGAGTACTGGAATGGGGTGCCATCGGCTTCTCTGTCTTTAATAATTGCATGGTAAATGTAGTTTTTATAGTTTTATTCACTCAACATATCCAGTTCTGCAACTGCATCATCAAAAGCTGCTTTTGCCAACCTGCAGGCACGGTTTGAGGGAATTAAGAATTTCATAGTAGAATACAGGGAAATTGAGAGCAAGACTTAAGCAAATGGGATGTGTCGGTGGAAGTTCTGTTACTACAATATCACTAGGAGCTTTAAAGCCACTAAGTTGTTCTCCATAGCCTCCTTCTTCTCATTTCCAGAGGTAAATTCAGCCAGATACCTATGGTAGTCCCCTTTCATTTTATAATAGGAAATCTTGACTTGTCAGTGTTAGCTGTTGGAATGAGGGGTCTGTTCAGTACATCCAGAATGTCACAACAGATTAGTTTAGCCCCAACCACTTGCCAATATTCCCTAATCATTTTGAGTTTGCCTTCACCTCCCTTGTTTTCTCTTTCTGTTTAGTGCTGCTGATTATTCTCCAGGAAGCTCTTTTAGCTCCAGTAGCATTTTCACATGCAACAGATGAGAGATTTCTTTATTCAACTGTCAACTCCACATCCAATCCTGCTTCTTTCTTCATGGATTCCACTGTTTCATCCTATCATTCAGCTGGCTGGGCCAGCTCTGCCTGGTACACCAGATCCTTCCATCACCCATAACAGCAGTGGGTCAGGCAGGCTTTGCATGATAGACAGAAGTGCAGGACAATAGTATCTGGGACCTTCAGTCTCTCACTCAATGTCCAGGTAGCAAAAATCAAGCACTTCTTTTAAATAGCACATTTTTTTTTCCAAAAAAGTCTGAAAATATTTTTATTTTACCCAGAACACTTCGCTTTATTCATTTAGTATATTGATATATTTGGGTATAAGTGTTCCTTTTCATGCCATAATTTCTCTTTTTTGTGTGTCCTTTTATTGTCTTTTTTATATTAATGGACGATATCATTATTATAATCCTTTTCCTGATATTCATTGGGACTTTAACAGTTTCTATTATTTTGTTGATTGTCTTATAAAGCATGCAACATACATACTTAAGTTATCTAAAAATATCAATATCTTTATCATCCTCTTAAAATAAGAACCTTAAAACACTTTGCTCCTTTAAATCCGATTCTGACATATGTTACTGAGTCCTGATTTTATATCTATTGAATATTATCATAACCTTAAAGCTGTACTATTTTTTAAATTACCCATATATATGCTAGCTTATAGTAAGATAAGTGAAAGTCTCTCAGTCTGTCTAACTCTTTGCGACCCCATAGACTATATATATAGTCCTTGGAATTTTCCAGGCCAGAATATTCAAGTGGATAGCCTTTCCCTTCTCCAAGGGATCTTCCCAACCCTAGGATCGAACATAGGTCTCCTAAATGCGGATGGATTCATTACCAGCTGAGCCACAAGGGAAGCCCAGGAACACCTGAGCAGGTAGCCCATCCCTTCTCCAGGGGATATTCCCGCCCCAGGAATCCAACTAGGGTCTCCTGCACTGTAGGAGGATTTTTTACCAACTGAGCTATCAGGAAAGTCTTATTTGCCCTTAATTCCTTCTTTCATTATAGACCTTCCAAATCTATGGTCACTTTCCTTTTTGCCTAAGGTATATCATATAGAATTATCTTTAGTGAACTTTCTGATCTTTATTTTCTAAAAATATATTTTAAATTTCATTCTTAAAAGACATTTTCCTTGTATATAGGATTACATCTTGGCAGTTATTTTTTCCCAGTACATTAAGATATAATTCCACTGTCTTCAGAAGGCCATTATTGCTATAGAGAAGTAAGCTCAACGTCTCACACTTTGAAATGAATGAAATGAAGTGAAATGAATGCCTTTTTTTTCCTCCAGCTACTTTCAAAATCTTTTCTGTTTTTGATGTTCTACAGCTTCAGTAAAATATTTCTAGGTATAGGCTCCTTTCTATGTTTAGTTTGGATATATTGGGCTTCTTAAATCTCTTGATTTATGTTTGATGTCTTTCATGTAAGAAAGTTTTGGAAAAATTCTCATCGTAAGCTCTTCAAATAACCCCTGTATGTTTTTCTTTGTATTCTTCTTGAAGATCATTTTTATTCTGTCTTCCACATCTCTCAGTCTCTATTCCAAATACTCCATTTGAGGTTTTTGCATTGCATTATGAGTAAATTCTCTGAGCTAATTCAGTCACTGATTTTTCTTTTCCGGCTCTTAATCGGCTAAACTCATCCATCATGTTATTACATCAGTTATTAGTTATTAATAACTAATTATCAATATGTGTAGTACTTTGGTATACTTTTATACCAATGTTTTAGTACATTTTCATTACCTGCAAAGGTAGTAAGACTTGCCTTTTATTTCTTTAAACAAAGTAGTTGTTTTAAACTGTCTGATATTTCTAATTACAGTGTTGAGACAGATTTTCTGTTAACTTTCTCTCAGGGCACCTTGTTTCTGTGTATGCTTTGTTAATTTTAACTCTGTGCTATTCATTGTCGTTTAAAAATATTTATGAGAATATTTAATGCCAAAGATGATGGCTTCCTCCTCTAGAGATCCATGTCCACAGGCAGCTCTTAGCATCAATATCTCATTGTTGTTCAGTGACTAAGTTGTGTGACACTCTTTGTGACCCCATGGACTACAACATGTCAGGCTCCTCTGTCTTCCACTATCCCCTAGAGTTTGCTCTAATTCATGTCCATTGATTCGGAGTAGCTATCTGACCATTTCATCCTCTGCTACCCCCTTCTCCTTTTGCCTTCAATCTTTCCCAGCATCAGGGTCTTTTCCAATGAGTCGGCTCTTCCCATTAAGTGGCCAAAGTATTGGAGCATCAGCTTCAGCATCAGTCCTTCCAATGAATATTTAGGGTTGATTTCCTTTGTGTTGGCTGATTTGACCTCCTTACTATATAAGGAATTCTCAGAAGTCTTCTCTGGCACCATGATTTCAAAGCATCAGTTTTTTGGTCCTCATCCTTATTGGTCCAGCTCTCACATCCATACATGACTACTGGAAAAACCATAGTTTTGACAGTGTGAACCTTTGGCAACAAAGTGATGTCTCTGCTTTTTAATACACCATCTACGTTTGTCATAGCTTTCCTTTCAAGTTGCAAGTGTCTTAAAAGCCATTTCATGGGTGCTGTCATCATCTGCAGTGATTTTGGAGCCCAAAAAATCTGTTACTGCTTCCATTTTTTCCTCTTTTATTTGCCATGTAGTGATGGAACCAGATGCCATAATCTTACTTTTTTAATGTTGAATTTGAAGACAGCTTTTTCATTCTCCTCTTTCATGCTCATCAACAGGCTCTTTAGTTCCTCTTCACTTTCTGCATTAGAGTGGTATCTTCTGCATGTCTGAGGTTGTTGATATTTCTCCCAGTAATCTTGATTCCAGTTTGTGATTCTTCCAGTCTGGTACTTCACATGGTGTACTCTACATATAAGTTAAATAAGCAGGGTGACAATATACAGCCTTGTCATACTCCTTTCTCAATTTTGAACCAGTCTGTTGTTCCATGTTAAGTTCTAAGTGTTGCTTCTTGACCTGCATACACATTTCTCAGGAGATAGGTAAAGTGGTATGGTATTCCCATCTCTTTAAGAATTTTCCACAGTTGGCTGTGATCCACACAAAGATTTTACTTCATCAATGAAGCAGATGTTCTTCTGGAACTCCCTTGATTTCTTATGATCCAGCAAATATTGGCAATTTGACCTCCGGTTCTTCTCTTTGATATCCAGCTTGTACATCTGGAAGTTCTCGTTTCACGTACTGCTGAAACCTAGATTGAAGGATTTTGAGCATTACTCTGCTACATGTGAAATGAGCGCAATTGTGGGGTAGTTTCAGCATTCTTTGGTGTGTCCCTTCTCTGGGACTGGAATGAAAATTGATCTTTTCCAGTCCTGTGGCCACTGCTGAGTTTTCCAAATTTGCTGGCATATTGAGTGCAGCACTTTCACAGCATCATCTTCCAGGATTTGAAACAACTCAACTGCAATTACATCACCTCCACTAGCTTTGTTCACAGTAATGCTTCCTAAGGCCTACTTAACTTCACACTCCAGTATGTCTTGATTCTAGGTGAGTGACCACACTATGGTGGTTACCCAGTCATTAAGATTTTTTCATATATTTCTTCTGTGCATTCTTGCCACCTCTTATTAATAGCTTCTGCTTCTTTTAGGTCCTCATTGTTCCTGTCCTTTATTGTGCCCATCATTGCATTCAATATTCTCTTGATATCTCCAGTTTTCTTGAAGAGATCTCTAGTCTTTCCTATTCTGTTTTCCTCAGTATCTTTGCATTGTTCATGTAAGAAGGTTTTCTTATCTCTCCTTGCTATTCTCTGGAACAGTCCTTTGAGTTCCAACTTCTATTGGTAGACACTTTCCCAGGAAACACCCTGGGTCTGGAGTTCTACTCCTCTTGCCCCAAGAGGCCATCAAAACTGAAGTTCAAATCTGCCCATATCAGCAAATGCCCCCAGGACAAAAGTAGTCTCACTGTACTATATTCACATAAATTTGGCATGGCATTTTTAACAACCACTTTAATGCTTTCTTAATATTTTAAGAATATTTCCTAGCATTTTCAGTTGTTAGCATTGAAAGGGTTTGTGGAGTATTTTGGCTATTTTATGTCCAGAAATGCATGCCTCATATTGCCAAGAAGAATGTGTGTGCATGCTCAGTCATACAGTCTTGTGAAGCCCACCAGGCTGGTGTGTCCATGGGATATTTGAGTCAAGAATACTGGAGTGGGCAGTTATTTCCTCCTCCAGGGGATCTTCCTGACTCAGGGATCAAACCCATGTCTCTTGCACCTCCTGCATTGGTAGGCAGATTCTTTATCCACTGAGCCAACTGGGAAGCCCATGGATCTAAACTTCAGAATGGAGCAGTGACTGCAGGATACAGTGTTGTTAAGATATCTCAAGGTAAGTATAAACAAAGGCACTGTGTGTCTGGGGGTGTTCAGTTGCTAAGTTGTGTCCAACTCTGTGTTTCCACGGACTGTAGCCTGCCAAACTCCTTTGTACATTGGAGTTTGAATACTCCAATAAGTTTTATATATAACCCAAGAATACTGTAGTGGGTTGCATTTCTTACTCCAGAGGATCTTCCTGACCCAAGGATTGAACCCACGTCTCAGATGTCTCCTGTACTGGCAGGTTGATTCTTTACCACTGTATCACCTGGGAATCCCATACTAAAGGCATACAGAATGTCAAATTTGAATTTACTCTTGAATATAATCACAGAGTTTGAGGAAAATACAAGTTCCTAAAAGAAAATAAACATAAACTAGCATAGATATATGTGGATCCAGAGAGTTGTGCTGCAAAAATTAGTCATATGTTTCTAAGAGCAGGAAGTAATCAAATGTGCCAAATCCTAGGAAGTCAGGAATTAATACTGAAAATATGTACTGTTTTTGACAAATTCAATATCATAATAATTGTAGTGAAAGCACTTTCTGTGAAGTATTTATAGTCTGGTTTACAAGGTTTTGGCATGTGTGAGGATGGTTAAATAGTAGAGGTCATTAATGACAGCTATTTGTTCAAAAATATTGTCTGTGATTATAAAAGATGGTTACTTATATTGATTCTACCTTCAAAATACATTGGGAGTTTGTACATTTCTCTCAGTCTTCACTACCACCACTGTAACCTTTCATGTGTGTGTGTTAATTGCTCAGTCATATCTGACTATTTGTGACCCCATGAACTATAGCGCACCAGGCTTGTCTGCCCATGCCAAGAATACCGGAGGAGGTAGCCATTCCTTTCTCCAGTGGATCTTCCCAACCCAGAGGTTGAATCCTGGTCTCTTCCATTGGCAGGTGGATTCTTCACCATCTGAGCCACCGTAAGTGTCCTGCAACAGTCTTCAACCAGGCCAACACACTTCTTCTTTTGACCCTCTCTCTACTTTCTGAGATTGGCCAGATAGTCTTTTAAAAGAGAAATCAGCTCCTTTATTCGCCTTCTTAGACCATTTTATTGACTCACTCCTGCTTGTTAACCAGGCCTACCAGGTTCTACAATTTCTGGGTCTGGCCATATACCCATACTCTCATCTTGAACATTGTGCTTCAAAAATACAGGTTTTCTTCCTGCTTCTGTATGACAAACCCTTTTGGACAACAAACCTCTGATGTTCTTTCTTCCTAATTTGTTCTTTTCTTTATTCTTTCCTTTTACCCTTTCTTTTACTATTTCTAAGTCTCATGTTTTAGATTTTTTACCTTGAGAAAGTCTACCCTTGGTCAACAGTAAGTGAAGCATCTCTCCTCCTGTGAATAATACAATGTTATCATCCATTGTATTTGCCTCCTGTGTTAGCTTTATTATAAAGAAACCTACAAATTCCCAGTCATTGCACCACCCTGGTGAATCTATCGAGTACCTAGTATTATATTTGCGTGCTCAGTCACTTCAGTCATGTCCAGCTCTTTTCTGACCTGTGGACTGTAGCCCACTAGGCTCCTCTGTCCTTGAAACTCCCCAGGCAAGAATACTGGAGTGGGTTACCCAAGACCTCCTCCAGGGGATCTTCCTGACCCAGGGATCAAACCCATATATCGCTTATACCTCCTGCATTGGCAGGCAGGTTCTTCACCACTAGGGCCACCTGAGAAACCCCAGCTGGTTTTATATCTAGTGACAAAAATTATTTATTAACAACCCCCCAAAAATGATTAAATTAATTTCATTGGTGTTTTAACACTGTTTTGGATTTCTTATCTTTCTTTTCTCCCTGAAAGTCAAGGAATGGGACTAAAAGTTCCAATCTTCCAACAATGGCATGGTCTTTCTGGAGAAAACCAGCTCACATCCTGAAGATATCTAGGGATCAGCCAAGATTCACCTTACTAGCATGAATTCAGGATGGTTGGAAAGAGCTTTTTATAAGTAATAAAGGGTGATCCTTTTACTCAGGAAATTCTAAAACTTTTAGGAGGTTGGTTCCAGGAATGAAGAACAAAGATTTTATATAGATATATATCCCATCAATTTATAGCAATTAATTACTGCCTTCTAAGAATTTGCACATTGATTATATAAAATTGTATATACTTACCTATATTACAATATTATCTTTACACTGATACTATAAATTCCATGTTAATGGAAGTCATTTTTATTCATTTAAAAAAATATCTTATTATATCATCTCTCACCCAACATTATCTAAGAATCCATGGTTGATAAAAATAAAATAAGGGTATTTTGAATATATATCTGTTTAGTAACATAAAGCTTCAGTGTATCACATGGTCAGATCTAAATGGCTATCTTAAAGGTAAATTAGCCTAGGTTGAAGTATGTTTAGTGTCTCTCAAAGGACATAAACAGGTTACTTTCATTCATTTTTTTGAAGTTCAGTTTCCTTAACATCATTGTTGCTGTTCAGACACTGTCGTGTCTGACTCTTTGCAACCCCATGGACTGCAGCACGCCAGGCTTTCCTGCCCACCACCAACTCCCAGTGCTTACTCAAACTCATGTTCATTGCATTGGTGATGCCATTCAACTATCTTATCCTCTGTCATCCCCTCTCCTCCCACCTTCAATCTTTCCCAGCATCAGGATCTTTTCCAATGAGTCAATTCTTTCCATAGGTGGCCAAAGTATTGAAGTTTCAGCTTCAGTATCAGTCCTTCAAATGAATATTCAGGCATGATTTCCTTTAGGATTCACTGGTTTGATCTTGCAGTCCAAGGGACTCTCAAGAGTCTTCTCAAACACCACAGTTCAAAAGCATCAATTCTTCAGCGGTCAGCTTTCTTTATCATCCAGGTCTCATATTCATACATGACTACTGGAAAAACCATAACTTGGACTAGACAGAACTTTGTTGGCAAAGTAATGTCTCTGCTTTTTAATATGCTGCTTAGGTTGGTCATAGCTTTTCTTCCATAGCTTTTCTGAGCTGTATCCTTTATAATAAACTGGGAAGCCTAAGAAAAAGTATTTTCTCAAGTTCTGCTAGTCCTTTTAGCAAATTATCAAAATTATCAAATGGGAGGAACTGCCAAGTCATGGGAACTCCCAAATTTATAGTTGGTTTATTAGAATGATGACTGGGAATTGTGACTGGGGTCTAAAGTGGAAGCAGTTTTGTGGCACTGACCCCTTTCGCTTGTAGGCTCTACACTAATGCTAGGCAGTTAGTGTCAGAAGTGAATTGATTTACAGATATCTAGACGACGTCAGAGAATCAGAAAACTGGTGTTAAAAAACACACCTCTTACTTGGTGTCAGGAAGAACAGAATCGCTAGTCAAGTCTTAAATAAGCCTAATTTATTCAATAGGGAACTATAAAGAATGGACTTGGAAAAAGATGACTGAGAAGTCTGTAGGATCTGGCTAATGTATCTAGAAAAGATAGAGAGTGAAACAGCTAACATTTATCCATTAATGTACTCTATATGACTGTGCTAGCACTTTTCACATACTTATTACCTCATTCAATCCTTACAGGAACCTTGTAAAATGTGTATTATTATCTTCATTTTACACATGAAGAAACTAAATCTGAGCTGCTATATTCTCAAGCATCCCACACAGCCCAGGTGACAGACTTCAGACCCAAAACAACATGACTTCAAAGTCCTTGTTCTTTCCAACACAGCAGACTGAGGAAACAGTGCCAAAAGCAAACTGTAAATTAGTCTCTAACACAATGTTAGTCTCACATAGAAGATTTTCCATTTCTTTTCCATGGGAAAGAAATGCAAAAAAGCAAAATGGCTGTCTGCAGAGGCCTTACAAATAGCTGGGGAAAGAAGAGAAGCTAAAAGCAAAGGAGAAAAGGAAAGATATATGCACCTGAATGCATAGTTTCAAAGAATAGCAAGGAGAGATAAGAAAGCCTTCTTCAGCGATCAATGCAAAGAAATAGAGGAAAACTACAGAATGGGAAAGACTAGAGATCTCCTCAGGAAAATTAGAGATACCAAGGGAACATTTCATGCAAAGATGGGCTTGATAAAGGTCAGAAACGGTATGGACCTAACAGAAGAAGATATTAAGAAAAGGTGGCAAGAATAAACAGAAGAACTATACAAAAAAGATCTTCACGACCAAGTTAGTCACGATGGTGTAATCACTCACCTAGAGCCAGACATCCTGGAATGTGAAGTCAAGTGGGCCTTAGGAAGCATCATTATGAGCAAAGTTAGTGGAGGTGATATTATTCCAGTTGAGCTATTTCAAATCCTGAAAGATGATGTTGTGAAAGTGCTGCACTCAATATGCCAGCAAATAGGGAAAACTCAGCAGTGGCCACAGGACTGAAAAAGGTCAGTTTTCATTCCAATTCCAAAGAAAGGCAATGCCAAAGAATGCTCAAACTATCGCACAATCGCACTCATCTCACACGCTAGTAAAGTAATGCTCAAAATTCTCGAAGCCAGGCTTCAGCAATACGTGAACCGTGAACTTCCAGATGTTCAAGCTGGTTTTAGAAAAGGCAGGGGAACCAGAGATCAAACTGCCAACATCCGCTGGATCATGGAAAAAGCAAGAGAGTTCCAGAAAAACATTTATTTCTGCTTTATTGACTATGCCAAAGCCTTTGACCGTGTGGATCACAATAAACTGTGGAAAATTCTGAAAGAGATGGGAATACTAGACCACCTGACCTGCCTCTTGAGAAACCTATATGCAGGTCAGGTAGCAACAGGTAGAACTGGGCATGGAACAACAGACTGGTTCCAAATAGGAAAAGGAGTACGTCAAGGCTGTATATTGTCATCCTGATTATTTAACTTAGATGCAGAGTTCATCATGAGAAACGCTGGGCTGGAAGAAGCACAAGCTGGAAACAAGATTTCTGGGAGAAATATCAATAACCTCATATATGCAGATGACACCACTCTTATGGCAGAAAGTGAAGAGGAACTAAAAAGCGTCTTGATGAAAGTGAAAGAGGAGAGTGAAAAAGTTGGCTTAAAGCTCAACATTCAGAAAACTAACATCATGGCCTACGGTCCCATCACTTCATGTCAAATAGACGGGGAAACAGTGGAAACTGTCAGACTTTATTTTGGGGGGATCTAAAATCACTGCAGATGGTGATTGTAGCCATGAAATTAAAAGATGCTTACTCCTTGGAAGGAAAGTTATGACCAACCTAGATAGCATATTCAAAAGCAGAGACATTACTTTGCCGACTAAGGTCCGTCTAGTCAAGGCTATGGTTTTTCCTGTGGTCATGTATGGATGTGAGAGTTGGACTGTGAAGAAAACTGAGCACCAAAGAATTGATGCTTTTGAAGTGTGGTGTTGGAAAAGACTCTTAAGAGTTCCTTGGATTGCAAGGAGATCCAACCAGTCCATTGTAAAGATCAGTCCTGGGTGTTCATTGGAAGGACTGATGATAAAGCTGAATATCAAATAATTTGGCCACCTCATAAGAAGTGTTGAGTCATTGGAAAAGACCTTGATGCTGCGAGGGATTGGGGGCAGGAGGAGAAGGGGATGACAGAGGATGAGATGGCTGGATGGCATCACCAACTCAATGGACATGAGTTTGAGTGAACTCTGGGAGTTGGTGATGGACAGGGAGTCCTGGAGTGCTGTAATTCATGGTGTTGCAAAGAGTGGAACACGACTGAGTGAATGAACTGAACTGAATTGAATTGAACATAGAAGCTGGCAATATTGGAAAATGTGGTTTAAAATAAAATCGTCTATAGCATTTGTAAATAATTATCAGGAAAGCAACCCCAAAGATCTGGTGATTCACTTTACAAAATTATTATTCGCCTCTTTTCATAAACACTTTGAGATTGCTAATAATTATTACTTCATATTTTAAGTAGTTTTCTCAGCAGGATAAAATTTTGGAGTTACAGTGTAGAATTATTGTTATGTGACTGAAAATACTGGTACATTTGTATTGTTCACATGAGGCACATGATGCATAATCTGTAGAATCACTGCAATTTCTTCCTCATAACAAAAATGATAGTATACTCAGTACTTAAGCCTTTTATGGAAGTTTTGCTTTGTATGATTATAGATACTATTTATTATTTAGCTATTATGTTCCTAAGTGTAAAAGAAAGTGACAAATAAAACAACTCTAAATTATTAAAGGATGTTTGTCATAAAACAATTGACTTAATTATTTGTATTTTTCTAGGATATTAATTATGAATAAAATGGAATTAGCATCTGTCCATATAGGTAGTACAGCCATAGGGAGAATCTAAATGGAACTCAAAATGTTTTCCTTCTAACTCACACAACTAGATTCTTGATATATGTATAAATAGATCTAGAAACATCATTATTCATGATGATTATCAATGTCTTATAAACCAGAAGAGAAATACATTTATTTTTATTTTTATGTATGTTATAAGATGGTTGAATGGCATCACCAACTTGGTGGACATGAGTCTGAGCAAGCTAGGAGCTGATAATGGACAGGGAAGCCTGGCGTGCTGCAGTCCATGGGGTCACTAAGAGTCAGACATGACTGAGCGACTGAACTAAACTGATAAGGCTCCAGCTTCACTGTTTCACATGTGGTTCTCCAGTTTTCCCAATACCATTATTGAAAAGACTGTCCTTTCTCCATTGCATATCCTTGGTGTTCTTATGAAGGATTAGTTGACCATATTACCTTGGGTTTATTTCTGGGCTCTCTATTCTGCTCCATTCTCCAAATGGTGCTGGAGAAGACTCTTGAAAGTGCCCCTTGGATAACAGCGAGATCAAACCAGTCAATCCTAAAGGAAATCATGCCTGAATATTCATTGGAAGGACTGATGCTGAAGCTGAAACTCCAATACTTTAGCCACCTGATGCGAAGAACTGACTCATTGGAAAAGACCCTGATGCTGGGGAAGATTGAAGGCAGGAGGAGAAGGTAATGACAGAAGATGAGATAGTTGGATGGCATCATTGACTCAGTGGAGATGAGTTTGAGCAAGCTCTAGGAGATGGTAAAGGATAGGGAAGCCTGGTGTGCTGCAGTTCATGGGGTTGTGAAGAGTCAGACACGACTGAGCAACTGAATAACAAAATTCTGTTCCATTGGACCTGCTGAAGCAGAGTCCCTTGCCTCTTGTTCATAAAAAAAAAAAAAGCTTTAGCCTTCTAGGCCTTCCCCAAGTTCCAAAGATCAAATTTAATCAAGGATGTCATATTTTAAATCAGAAAAATCAATTTTTAAAAGAAAATTCAGAAACAAAGAAAGTAGTCAAGCAAGATCAAATAATAACTGTTTAACCACAAAACAAAATCAAAGACCTTTAGTTCCTCCTCAAGGGCTATTGATTATATTCTGAGCTGTATCTTTGACCTGTTTCTCGTATACTAAATGCTCCACCAGGTAAAAGAAGTTAACTGCATGATGACAAAAAGTAAGCAGACCCCAAAGTGGTTGGAGCCAGATAACTGATAACTGAGATTCCTGAAATACCTCCATGTTACCTCTCCATCAACCAATTAGAGAAATGTGCATGAGCTTATCAGGCACCCAGCAACCTTCTCCCTCACATTGTCTTTACAAACCCCCTTTTAAAAGATATTGGGGATTTCAGGTCTCTTGAGCCCTGGCTACCCATTCTCCTTGATAGGTACTCTACAATAAACATTGTACTTTCCTTTACCAGGAATCCATAGGATGGCTTTGCTACATGTCCAACAAGCAGACATGCTAGGTTTGGTAACACTATGTGTCTGCTTTTATGCCAATATTGTATTGTTTTGATTAATATAGCTTTGCAATATAGCCTAAATATAGGAAGTATAATGACACCAGCTTTGTTTTTCTTTCTCAAGATTGCTTTGGATATTTGCAGTCTTTTTGGTTGCATAAAATTTTAGGATTGTTGTTCCTATTTCTGTAAAAAATGGCACTGAAATTTTGATCATGATTGCATTAAATCTATAGATTGTTTTGTGCAATACAGATATTTTAACAACATTTATTATTCAAATAACATCTATTATTCAAATGTATGAGTAACTATCTTTTCATTTATTTGTACCTTCTTTATTTCATCAGTGTCTCATAGTTTTCAGTGTATAGATCTTTCAACTCCTTGGATAAACTTATATTCAAGTATTTTATTCTTTTCAATGCTGTAAATTGGATTATTTTCTTAATTTCTCTTCTTGACAGTTCATTGTTAGTGTATAGAAACTCAACTATTTTTCTATATTGATTTTGTGTCCTGAAAACTTACTTGATAGTAAAAAAAAATCTACTCAAAATGGATTAAAAACTTAAACATAAGTCCTGAAACCATAAAACTCCTAGAACAAAACTTGGTGGGTAAACTCCTTGACATTGATATTGGCAATGTGTTTGAATCCAAAAGCAAAGACATCAAAATAAAAAACAAACGAGTGGAATTACATCAAACTAAAAAGGTTCCGCACAGCAGGAAACAAACAAGTTTTTAAAAGCCAAACAAATAAACAGAAAACAAAACAAAACAAAACACTAACAAACTGAAAAGGCAATCTGTGGAATGGGAGAAAGTATTTGCAAACCACGTATCTGATAAGAAGTTAATATTCAAAATATAGGAACTATTTTATTCAGTCATGAGAAGAAAAGGAAATATTACCCTTGCAACAACATGAGGACCTTGAAGGCTAAGGGAAATAAGTCAGCCAGAGAAAGACAAATATTGCAAGATATCACTTATAAACGGAATATATCTACAACTATGCTTATATCTATTATTTAAAAAGTCAAACTCAGAAAAATAGAGCTAAAAAGTGGTTGCCAGGGCTTGGGGGATGGAAGAAATAAGTTGGTAAAAGGGTACCAATTTTCAAGTATAAATTAATAAGATCTGAGGATCTAATATATAACATTGTGATGACAGTAAATGACACTGTAATGTATATTTGAAATTTCCTAAGACAGAATAACTTAAATGTTTTCACACACACACACACACACAGAGAGAGAGAGAAGGTAAATATATGATATAATGGATGCATTAATTCTCCTTGGAAGAATCTTTTCACAATGTATACATATATCAAATCATCATGCTACACCTTAACTATTATAATTTTATTTGCAACTGATACCCAAATAAGGTAGAAAAAATCTATTTCCTATTCTTTGTTCCTGTTTCTTTCTCATTGCCTTGTTTACATTTTTCTTGTTGTTTAAATGGTTAATGGTCAACTTTGTGCAAGATGCTGTAATTAAGTTGTTATATGTAATATGCTTGGGGAAAGTTTGTTAACAGCTAAATCATTTTTTTAAATGTATGAGCAGTGTCTTACTAACAAAAAAAGTGAGACATGCCAAAACAACAACAACAAAATCCTTGTAGTTATTTAGTTAACATACCTGCACGTGGATATGTTTAAGAGATATTTTAGTGAAGTAGCATGATAAAATTGCAAAGGACATTAAACTTGTTACACTAGTGTTCAAGGTTTATGATTATAAACACTGATTTAACTAGAACATCTTTTGTTTTGGATTCATCACAACAAATCTGAAGCTTTCTCCTCTGTGCTCCATCATTCAGCCGTGTCTGACTTTTTGTGACCCCATGAACTGTAGACCACCAGGCTCCTCTGTCCATGGGATTCTCTAGGCAAGGATGCTAGAGTGGGTGCCACTCCAGGGGATCTTCTCGACCTAGGAATTGAACTTGCAGGCAGATTCTTTACCACTGTGCCACCAGGCAAGCCCTCCTTTAGGTTACTTGCTTTTAAAGCTGCTACCAGAAAAGCTGCATCCCCTTTACCATCCCCTTGCTTCTGTTGTTGTTCACTGTAGTTGCATACTTAAAAAAAAAACTACTTTAAAAAACAACATCTACTGAGAAGGATTTCTCCAAAAGATTTATAAATGACAAAAAATTATATCTGTTCACAGTTTTGCCGTTTCTGACTTGATCTTTTGTATAAAAATATAATGAGGGTGAAACAATATAAATGAATACAATTCATACATAATTAAGTCACACATAGGGTCAGAAAGAATCAAAGTTATACATTCAGTCATCTGTTTAAAGACTTTATTAAAGTTTTACTGAATATTGATTTACAGAAACAAACTAAACAACAAAAAATAAAATTGCGGAGTACATGNCATACATAATTAAGTCACACTTAGGGTCAGAAAGAATCAAAGTTATACATTCAGTCATCTGTTTAAAGACTTTATTAAAGCTTTACTGAATATTGATTTACAGAAACAAACTAAACAACAAAAAATAAAATTGCGGAGTACATGCTAAACAATTCACCTTGTCAAAACCTTATGCTTCTCTTTTTTGTTAAAAGAAGAAAAAACAAAAGAAAACAAAAAACACTTTGTTTCTCTTCTAAATTTCCTCTATTAAAATTTCTTATCCTCTCTTCCATCCACACTGTACTCATTAGTTTGTTTCATTTTATTCTCTACATTCTTCTTACTGTGACCAAATGTTCTCAACATGTAATATTTTCATTATGTATGGCTCCCCTGGGAAGCAGCATTCTTCACCCTTTTCCATTGCTCTGATCAGGGGAATCAGTGCATTTGCCTCACTGTCTCCAACACTATCTCAAGTTTTAATTAATAAAATTCTCTTGCATGTTGCAAACACACACAAAAAAATGTTGAGTCAGAAGAAAACACTATTGGACTGTTTCTGTAATTATTAAATTAAACATATAGCACTTTAAATCAAAAGACCAACATAAAAAAAGAAAATGTGACTGCAATATCACTTTTTAAAAGTGGGGCACAAGCCCAACTAGATTACAATCATGTATTTAAAGATTCTTTGTGCTCTTTTTCTAATATTAGGAAATGAAACAGGATTAATCATTTAAAATAGCTATTTCTACCTCAAAACTATGTACATTTGGCTCAGCAGATAAAGAATCCACCTGCAATGCAGGAGACACAGGAAACTTGGGTTCAATCCTTGGGTCAGGAAGATCCCTTGGAGGAGGAAATGGCAACCCACTCCAGTATTCTTGTCTTGGAAAATCCTATGGACAGAGGAGCCTTATGGGCTACAGTCCAAAGGGTCATAGAGCTGAATATGACTGAGCAAGAGCATAACCTGCATTTGAAATGGTAGATGATTACTCTGAAGTATTAATTTTTTATTAAAAAATTATAACTTTGTGGTGATAGAAGTTAACTAGACTAATGACAATCATTTAACAATATATACAAGTATTAAGTCATTATGCTATACATCTGAAATGTTATATGTCATTTATATCTCAAGTTTAAAAATACATATATATATAGTTTAATGTTGAGGGACTCCTGGAAATATATATTTGGTAATAATTTCAGTGTAAAAGGAATTTTTAATAAGAGTAATATAACACCTATTCTTTCTGGGTGACCTTTTATATTTACTTCTTTGTTAATTTGGGAGGAAAGTACATTTAACACAGACATTGTAGAAATCTTCAACTGATTAGTTCATACCAACCTAGATAGTATATTCAAAAGCAGAGACATTACTTTGCCAACAAAGGTCTGTCTAGTCAAGGCTATGGTTTTTCCAGTGGTCATGTTTGGATGTGAGAGTTGGACTGTGAAGAAAGCTGAGTGCTGAAGAATTGATGCTTTTGAACTGTGGTGTTGGAGAAGACTCTTGAGAGTCCCTTGGACTGCAAGGAGATCCAACCAGTTCATCCTAAAGGAGATCAGTCCTGGGTGTTCTTTGGAAGGACTGACGTTGAGGCTGAAACTCCAATACTTTGGCCACCTCATGCGAAGAGCTGACTCATTGGAAAAGATTCTGATGCTGGGAGGGACTGGGGGCAGGAGAAGAAGGGACAACAGAGGATGAGATGGCTGGATGGCATCACTGACTCGATGGACATGAGTTTGGGTAAACGCGGGAGTTGGTGACGGACAGGGAGGCCTGGCGTGCTGCGATTCATGGGGTTGCAAAGAATTGGACACGACTGAGCGACTGAACTGAACTGACCTGAACTTGCCTCCTGAGAAAAAAGGGCAACATGAAAGGAATAAAATGTATCCTCAATATTAGTATTCAGAAAATATTTTAAGGTCAATTATCTAGAGTTTTAGTAATTAATGTATAGTTTGAGGTTAAGGTCTGGTTGAAAAACTGTTACAGTTATGTGACAAGGTAAGGAGGTTGTACAAAAATGTAAACTAATTACATCACAGTACACTGCTAAATTCAGCTGATAATTTGAGTGGGAAACTTAGGATATTGGTAAAAGCAATTATACAATGCATTTTTATTGATGAAGTCAGTTAAAAACTTTCCCTTTAAAGCCTCTTAGAGCTATCTTGTGGGTCTATATAATTCAACAAACTTGTCTTAAAGTTAAAATTAAGGCTTAGATGAAAGCTGGAAAACTGACTTGCTAACAACAAAGTCAAACAATATCTGAGATGAAGTTCTAGTGATGATGCAGAAGAACCACAAGAAACTAATCTTCAAAACCTCAACCTTTTCTGCACTTGGTATTCATCAATGAAAGGAATATTTCAGACTCATAAGCAGTAAGAATCACTTCAATAAAACCGGCCTTTTATAATACTTAAACTCTAAGCCAATTAAGAGGTTCAATTAAGCAGAATAACATTCTCAGAAAATGAAATTTCAATACCCTCAACTTGTGCTCATGTTTGACTTTATAACACACAGTAAATGAAAAACAACATACTAGATTTACAATAATTTTTGAACTTCGTCTATAGACTATGATATCATGTATCTGTCCTTATATTTTGGAACTTGATGCATGCTATAAAATTTTAGTTTAAAAATTAGTTCAATTTACTAAAATAGCTATACACCAATAAAAATTAATAAAAAGAAAAAATAATTAAATTTAAAATAAACTTAAACAGAATTGACTCATTAACCTATCACCTTAAAGTAGGTTTCAGGATGCAACAAAGCATGGTAATCATCTAGTTCATCTTTTATATAATGAAAAATGACTCTATAACACAGAAGGATCTGCTTTTAGAAGATGTAGTAGCTTACCAATGATCACTGAACTAAACCTTGAAAATCTGGGACAAGAAATTTTACATTGTATATCAAGTTTTACATTTAAGAAGTGACAACTTAATTGTTTCATGAAAAAAGTTTCCCAAGAGAATTTAGTTTCTGATGGAATTAAAGAAGAATTGAGAGATCTATAAAAAAGTTATTTGGACATAGAAAATTATATTTTTAACAATTAAAAAAAGGGTTGTTGAATACTATATTTCCAACATGCAAATAAGATAGAATAAGAAACATGAATTTACATGTGTGACAGGGATTCTTCTAGCAAATGTGATTCCTATTGGAGATGTCAAAAAAAAAAGAGAGAAGAGACAACAGAAATAGGATTGTGAAGTAAGCAGAAAGCAAGGTCAGAGGACACATTTTATGAAAATGTATTTTGGCAAAGATAAAGAAAAGAGGAAAAGTTACGGTATTCAATAGAGTAGACACCCTGCAGTTTTAAGGAAGGAAAGGTCTGTGGCACAATAAAGAGAGACTGATATATTCCTTGATTATGGAGGAAAGAGAATACAGTAGATCGATAATACCAGTGTACCACCACTGTAGAAACTGAACAAAGACTAATCAAGTTTTTTCACCCACTAATAGTGAACAGTCACTTAATAGGCTCCTCTGGAATGAATGGTTGCATTTGGTGTGTCTTTATAATTTGAATCGAAAAGTAAAAAAGCAGCTTAACAGTTGGTTAGAGGGCCAGGCAAGAGTTTGCTTTATATATCTGAAATATATGAAAACAAATTTACAACTAAGTCTTTGAAAACATAAAATAAGGCTGGTCCTCAAAAGTCTCTATAATGTCAGACATTAGCAAATATAATGCCACTAGTTTAGTATATTGCATTTAATGTGTTGTCTTTATTGTTTTATTTAATGTCTTCCATTTGCTCACTCATTTTCTCAGTTGCCTAATACAGTTTTGTTCTCATATTTTGCTGAAAATAGTTCTCCTAAAATGTTTTTTTTTTTTTTTTTTTGAAATATAACTTCACACTTAGGAAGGAAATATACTTTTCTTACTTATCTGCTCTTGTTATTATCAAAGATAATCTGCAGATAGTTGGAGATTGCAATTTTAATAAATTTGGTTTTAGGTGATACACAAACTGTTGCTTTATATATTTCAAACTTAATCATTCCCTGGAATTTAGGTAAGAACTTGAGAGATATTCAATCCAAATTATGTTATTAAGGATATGGGGGCCAAGTTTTCAATTATGTGCTATATAAGTTATATTTAATAAGATAGGATATTAGGATTAACACAACCACATGCATGTCTATTGTCAAGCTCAGAAAGAGTAAAAGTTAACTCTAGAACTTTAACTAGGAAAAATATGTCAGTTTTCAAATCCCATCCTCAGAAATCCTTTATAGTGTTACTTTTAGTGGTCAGTCTAGAGTTCAAGACTTTCACTTTTTTTTGAAGGATAATATAAAGTATCTTTGAAAACATCAAATAAATGGGCTTAAAATGAGAATGTTAAAATTTTTAATATTTTCTTCCTTTCACATAGACAAATATTAATAATAAAAAACAGAGAGATTGCTCATTTTCTCTGTTCATGTATGAAATCATAATTTAAAAATCCACTTATTTTATTTCAGCCCATATTTCTACACCCAAATATGAAATGGTTATTTGAAAA
>SJYQ01000672.1:1747566-1762151 GCA_006410935.1 Redunca redunca
ACCACTCATAAGGAGAAAATATTTAAATTAATATGTTGCTCTAATTTAGGCTTCAAAAATAGCATCTCAATTTCTCTTTCTGATTTTTCATTGTTATTGCATAGAGTTTAAGAGAAATTAAGGAATCAATCCCATTTACCACTGCAACATAAATAATTAAATATCTAGGAATAAACTTACCTAAGGAGACAAAAGAACTCTATGCAGAAAATTATAAGACACTGATGAAAGAAATCAAAGATGACATAAAAAAATGAGAGATATTCCATGTTCCTGAGTAGGAAGAATCAATATTATGAAAATAACTATACTACCAAATGTAATCTACAGATTCAACGCGAGCACTATCAAATTACTAGTGGTATTTTTCAAGAACTAGAACAAAAAATTTCACAATTCATATGGAAATGAAAAAGACCCTGAATAGCCAAAGCAGTCTTGAGAAAGAATGGAGCTGGAGGAATCAACCTTCCTGACTTCAGATTATACTACAACTCTATAATCATCAAGACAGTATGGTACTGGCACAAAAACAGAAATATAGACCAATGGAACAAGATAGAAAGCTCAGAAATAAACCCATGCACCTATGAGTAACTTATTTTTGACAAAGGAGGCAAGAATATATAATGGGGCAAAGAGAGCCTCTTCAATAAATGGTGCTGGGAAAACTGGACAGCTACATGTAAAAGAAGGAAATTAGAACACTTCCTCACACCATACACAAAGATACACTCAAAATGGATTAAAGACTTAAATGTAAGACCAGAGACTATAAAAGTCCTAGAGGAAAACATAGGCAGAACACTTGACATAAATTAAAGTAAGATCCTCTATGACCCACCTCCTAGAGTAACAGAAATAAAAATAAAAGTAAACAAGTGGAATTTGATTAAATTTAAAAGCTTTTGCACAGCAAAGGAAACTATAAGCAAGTTGAAAAGACAGCCCTTGGAATGGGAGAAAATAATAGCAAATGAAACTGACAAAGGATTAATTTTCAAAATATACAAGGAGCTCATATAACTCAATTCCAGAAAACAAACAACCCAATCAAAAATTGGGAAAAAGACCTAGACGGACATTCCTCCAAAGACGACATACAGATGGCTAACAAACACATGAAAAGGAGCTCAGCATCGCTCATTATCAGAGAAACACAAATCAAAAGTTCAGTGAGATATTACCTCACACCAGTCAGAATGGCTATCATCAAAAAAATCTACAAACAATAAATGCTGGAGAGGGTGTGGAGAAAAGGGCACGCTCTTGCACTGTTGGTGGGAATGTAAATTGATACAGCCACTATGGAAGACAGTATGGAGATTCCTTAAAAAACTAGGAATAAAACCACCATATTACTCAGGAATCCCACTTCTAGGCAAATACCCTGAGGAAACCAAAATTGAAAAAGACACATGTATCCCATTGTTCATTGCAGCACTATTTACAATAGCTAGAACATGGAAGCACCCTAGATGTCCATTAACAGATGAATGAGTAAAGAAGTTGTGGTACTTATACACAAGGGAATATTACTCAGCCATAAAAGGAACTCATTTTAGTCAGTTCTGATGAAGTGGATGAACCTAGAACCTATTATACAGAGTGAAGTGAGTCAGAAACAGAAATGTAAATACCATACTCTAACACATATATACTGAATCTAGAAAAATGGTACTGAAGAATTTATTTACAGGATAGCAACAGAGAAACAGACATAAAGAGTAGATTTATAGACATGGAGAGAGGGGAGAAGGGCAGGGAGAGGGGATCATCTCTACTTATCATAATTTAACAAAGCATTCAGCATACATGCTAATATTCAAGAAGTACATTAAACATGCTTGTGTAGAAGTGGGAGATATAGGTAGTGATTTAGATAGCCATGTGTTATGCTATTGACATTAATTACAGGGCCCTATAGTGGAGTTTTCAGTATATATTTCAAAACAGCCAATAACTACCAAAAAAATCCAACCTATCGTTTCACTATATTTTACTTAGTGATAATGACAGAAGAAGCAAGGCATTTTTTAATTTGCTGCAAATTTTTGTATATCAAGTAACTATAAATCTGAAGTTGCAGCTTCCGGGAGTTATTGTTGGTAACAGAGGAAGAGTTGTTTTCATTGCTTCTGCCAAGTCAGCGATGCTACATTTGCAAACACTGGGAAAATATTACAGAAACCCTATTAACAAGTACTAAATCTTTCCTGAATAACGATTCAGAGATGCAAGGTAATATTTATATCTCCATTCACACATTTTGCGATGTATTTTGGAAACTGTACATTCATATTAAATACTGAATTTGAAAAATAAGCCCTTTCCTAGACTTTCTGTATACATTAATAGATGCATTGACTGAACCATAAACACAGTTGGGTTAGTATTTGTGTTCATAAAAATGTCTATATTCAAAATTTTGAAAAGTTCTGACCATCACTGATTTTAAAGTACCTATTATTTTCCCTGGGGATAAAAGTCTATATTTATGTCAATAAATAGATACACTGAGATGAGGAATCATGTGAAAAAAACCACACAGGACATTTTTTTCTATCTTTAAAGAAACTCAGAGCCTGAGTTAGTAGATAAGAAATAAAAATATAAGTTATACATCATAATACTACCAAATGCTAATTGTTGTGTCAAGCAATGTGACAAATCAGTTACATTTCAATAAAAAATTCAAAAACATAAAAAAGAGAGTTTTGACTAATTTTCTTCTTCATCCAACAAAATGCAACCTCATAATACCTAGTGGGGTGTTCAATAAAATTATTTTGAATATTAATTTATTATTAACATAGAATTAATAGCATTGGTATTACTTTATACGTGAAAGTCTCTCAGTCATGTCCAAAGCCTCCAGGCCACAATACTGGAGTGGGTAGCCATTGCCTTCTCCAGGGGATCTTCCCAATCCAGGGAATATACTTTATATGATTACTTTATAAGACTATATTAGTACTTCAAAGATACTTTATAACCATATTAGTAACAATATAGATTGGGCTTCCCAGGTGGTGCATTGGTAAAGAATCCACTTGCCAATCAAGAGATACAGGTTTGATCCCTGGTTTGGGAAGATCCCATGGAGTAAGAAATGGCAACCCACTCCAGTATTTCTTGCTTGGAAAATTCCACAGATGGAGAAGTCTGGCAGGTTACAGTCTATGTTTTGCCAAGAGTTGGCCATGAGTGAACAACTGAGCACACAACAACATAAATACATAACAATATTTGCATGGTTCCAATGAATATCTAAAATTAGATTTCTGATTTCCACACTTCAAGACATACCTACTAGTCTTTACATCCTCAGCCTTGATTCTTCACTTATTAAAACAATATACTATACTCAGTACTCAATTTTCCTGGTATTTCAAAACAGTGCTGCTGTTGCTAAGTCATTTCAGTCATGTCTGACTCTGTGTGACCCCATAGACGGCAGCCCACCAGGCTCCCCTGTCCCTGGGATTCTCCAGGCAAGAACACTGGAGAGGGTTGCCATTTCCTCCTCCAATGCATGAAAGTGAAAAGTGAAAGGGAAGTCGCTCAGTCATGTCTGACTCTTTGCAACCCCATGGACTGCAGCCTACCAGGCTCCTCCGTCCATGGGATTTTCCAAGCAAGAGTACTGGAGTGGGGTGCTATACAGTATCTGACATGTATTTCTAATTCTTCAAGCTGTAGTAGGTAAATAAAGCAGAATTGTAATCTCTAGGGAAGTGTTAATAATCCTATTTCCATTTATAAGTATTTTCTACCTTCTATGAAATTTTAAAAATAATGTTATATGGTTTCCTCAAGCTTATTTGCTTTATCTAACTTTATCTAACTGTAAAGGTAAAGGTGCATGCTCAATCATGTCTGACTCTTTGCAACCCCATGGACTGTGTAACAGGTTGGGGTTCTCCATCCCTCGAATTTTCCAGGCAAGAATATTGGAATGGGTTGATATTTCCTACTCCAGGCAATCTTCCTGACTCAGGGATTGAACCTGCATCTCTTATGTCTCTTGCATTACACACAGATTCTTTACCACTGTGCCACCTGGGAAGCCAAATCTTCCAAAAATAACTTTGGCCTAGGTTTTACACTATCCTATAAGGAAATGCCTCAATGAAAGCTTATAGATGCAACATGGTATATGTTGTTGTTGGTTAGCTGCTAAGTCATGTCCAACTCTTGTGACCCCATGGACTGTCGGCTGCCAGGCTCTTCTGTTCATAGGATTTTCCAGGCAAGAATGCTGGAGTGGGTCACCATTTCCTTCTTCAGGAAATCTTCCCAACCCAGGGATGGAACCCATGTCACCTGCACTGGCAGACAGATTCTTTACCACTGAGGAAATCCAAACATGGGTATACCTTCTACTAAATCTCTCCCTTTTCCATGCGTATTCTCTTCTCTAAGCCTGTTGAGTCTAAGTTCTTATTATAAAAATATGAAAAATATAATCAAAGCACCCATAAAATTTCCACATGGAAAATAAATGATTCCTGCTCTCATGTCTATAATCAGTAGATCAACGCCATTATGTCCAAATCAGGACAATGATTTCCAGTAGATACTTGTATCCAGTGATCTCCATCACATTTCTCAAGAATATTTACACAGTCCATCCATTCACCAGTTAAAATTGTATGCAGTTGATTTATAACACTGTGGTTTCTCCTTACCTATTGAACTGGATGTACTCTAGTAACTATATCAAAATACTGCAATAGAAAATGCTTGTTACTGCCAACTTATAAAAGAACTAGAAGTTATTTTCATGTTTAAATTTTCTGTTAAAAAAATTACAACATTTACATACAAGTGAAGTTTATAGTTTGCTCTTTCATCCCTAATACTCAAGTCACCCACAAATTTCTTTTAGCTGCCCCTTTAGCATGTGGGATCTTAGTTTCTCAACTAGGGAATACACCTGGATTGGGAGCACAGAGTCTTAACCAGTGGACTACCAGTGAAATTCTACCAACAAAATTTTAGCATAAACTTAATAACAGTCATTCTAAATTGTAGTTAGTACTGAAATCTCTAAGTAAGCATTTGTTGACTTTCCCTCACAACTTTTCTTTTAAATAGGAATTGTTCTTCCATATGCAGTAGTACATTTTTGTTTTCATTTTTTCTCATTCATTTTCTGCTTTGGGGCCTTCTGAAGACAATAACAAAGAAGTAAGAGAAGAATAAAGTACAAAAAGCTATAGACAAGGAACCAGAAGTCTCTTCCTACTACTGAAGCTGAGAGTCTAGGTGACTGGGAGCAAGTCACATACTTTTGATCAGGTTTGATTTTCTAGTCTATTTTGTAAATTTTAGGTACAGACTCAATTCTGTCTTTGTCACTGAGTTCTCATGAAGATTCAATGAAATAGATGTGAAAGTGGTTAAAAAGAAGTAATAAAAAATATCAGTATGTATGCTGTATATACTGTACAGATTAGCACATATGAGCATGCTAAGAAATTTTATAGATAGAAACATTTAATAAATATACAATAAATATATAGATATTACTGATTGTAAGCATTAGAGAGAATATTTAGATATTTCTGACTTTATATATAGTTGACATAATAAATGTTCAACAAGTGATGACCACTGTTACTGTGAAAAACTAGTATTATCATATTCTCTTCCTTGTTTAATAATAAAAATGAAAGTGTTAGTTGCTCAGTTGTATCCAACTCTTTGCCACCCCACAGACTGTAGCCCACTATGGCTTCTCAGTCCATGGAATTCTCCAGGCAAGAATACTGGAGTGGCTTGCCATTCCCTTCTCCAGAGGATCTTCCTGACCCAGGGATTGAACTGGGTCTCCTGCATTGCAGGCAAATTCCCTACCATCTGAGCCACTAGGTAAGCCCTGTTTAATAATAGCTGTCATTCAATATTGGCCCCAAAAGGCTGTGTTTAGCTTATTTTTAAATTGCAGGGAACATCTAGCTCAGGTCCATGCATATGAAGTAGTATTTTTGTGAAAAGCTTGATTTTCCCTATTACATTCATTTGTATTATTCTAATTTAGATGTTTTAATAAGGAATACATTTTTATATGAAGACAGAATAAAGAATTAATAACAATATAAGAGAATACAATGGCAGGGAATAATTGATTTGTCAACATTATTTTCTGCTAACTTATTTTGTTTGAGAAAGTCAGTACAATTTCGTGAATATAAGTGTTTCTCCTAGAAACAATGTTGGAAAAAAGTGAACTGACTATAAAGGAATATTCATTTATAAGTAATTTACATGCAAGCATTTAGATGCCATAGGATGCTAAATTGATAAGCAAATATCTTGCTTTATCTTATTAAAGTTCCTGTTCCTGGTGGCTCAGAGGTTAAAGCATCTGCCTGGAATGCGGGAGACCCAGGTTCGATCCCTGGGTTGGGAAGATCCCCTGGAGAAGGAAATGGCAACCCACTCCAGTACTCTTGCCTGGAGAATCCCCTAGGCTACAGTCCATGGGGTCACAAAGAGTCGGACACGACTGAGTGACTTTACTTTACTAATGTTTCATTTTTTAAAAATTCTAGTGAATGTATGTTACAATGATTTATAGTGTGGTTAGGCCAGATAAGTTTTTGGAGAGAGGTTATTAATAGTTTGCTTAAACGCACACTCATCCCCTCCCTGGCATACTGCTACCCTAAATAGCCTCTGTCGGACACAAGATACTGTGCACTTACAAAGAAAATGAGACCACAATGGGAAAATCCACTCTCCATGTAAGTAGTGGAATATGGCATCTCTCCTGCTGCTGCTGCTGCTGCTGCTAAGTCACTTCAGTCATGTCCGACTCTGTGTGACCCTATAGACGGCAGCCCATCAGCCTCCCCCATCCCTGGGATTCTCCAGGCAAGAACACTGGAGTGGGTATGGCATCTCTCCTACAACTGAGCAAATCTTTACTTGAATGGTTTACCCTGGAGCTAATAACTAATTGGCCATCAGTAGATACAGGGTAGAATTATATATTGATTATGAATATATAAGGAACATCTTCACAGATTCTACATTATTTCAATAATCCTGTATTCAAGTGAAAAGGGAGGCATTGTTGGAAGAATCACAGCTCTCATCAACTTACCCTACAGGATTAACAAAGGTGTCATCCACCTTATCAAGGCACCATTAACTATCTGCAACTGGGACATTTTTCCAAGAAAATAAAGAATTAAGTTTTCTTGGGTTTTACATATTGCTCCATAAAAGTGATTCACCACCGTTCTGAATACTATCCTTGCCTACTTAAAAGTATCACTACATTTTGTTAAGCTTCGACACCCCGAGGAATCCTCCTGGAATATCAGGTTTCAAGTGAGTCTCAGAACACTGCAGTGCTCACAAACCACTGCTTTTACCCTATGGTGCCAGCACTCGGCACAAACAAAAAATAACAGATGGCACGGAGATATCAATTGATTGCCATTCATGAGCAGTGTCATATACAGAACTCAATTATGCACAAATGGATACAGAAGCCCTTTGTACAAGAAGTTTTATCAACTACCTTTACATCTGTGGAGTTATTATTTGTACCGAAAAAAAAGAACCCCTTCAGTGATTCTTTCTGGTTAAGCTACCCCATTTAATTATAAAGCACTGGGATGCTTTACTCAGCACTAATGACCACATGAAATGCAAGAACAATATGAAGGCTGACAACCTAAGCAGCTGCCAACACTGATCCCAGAAAATCCAAATCACCTTCTCTGAAAATACTGGTGCAAGATTTTCTTTCTGATTCTCATCTACAGGCCGATTAAATTCATGTTTAATGTTATGGGGTACTATTGAGGAAAAGAGCTATCGAAGAAATATCCAAAAGAGAAACATCTTAGAAAAATTAAAGATCTAACCGAAATTATCTACCCAAAAGGCACAAGTAGGTTTTTAGCATGCTATCTTTGTTTTCTTACCAACACATCACACATTGTTTGTCCCTAAGTATCAGTGGTAAGCTATATCTGATTTGCTAGCATTGATTTAATTATTGAAGTCAATAGAACTTACTTGTTCTACATGTTTTAGCATAACCTGTCAAGAGTGTCTGATTTTCTATCAGAAATTATGTAGAAACCTTGGTTAAGAATGTTGTTGATTTTCAGGACCATTCTGGGGAAAGAACTTCACAACTCTTCAAGGCAACTTCTCACACATTTCCTCAAAGCAGCTTTAATTTGATGTAAAGCTATTACAGTGATGCTTACAACTTTGTCCCAGTCTCCGTATGTCTACCTGTCTATTTATTTGTCTATCTAATATGCTATCTATCTTTTTACTTATTCATTAGCAGTTCACCTGACAAAATCTGTATTTACCTCAACTTATTCTAAGAAATTTATTCACAGAAAGATTATCTGAACTATCATTATCAAAATGACAGTTCTCTCAAGTAAAGGATTAAAGTATTAATATGCTCAAGGTAAATTTTGGGTGAAAGTCTGGCTGAGCAAACGGAGCTGAATTTCTCATTGAAAACGTTAGCACATATCATGAGTCAGTCTCCTCATTACTATTGAGACACTGTCACAGAATATGTTCATGATATGCCCTGTTGAGATGTAACTGAGAACTTGGCATTAAAATGGCCAAGGTAAAAAGTGTCATTACCATCACATATGCATAATATCCATAAGACCTATTCCTTCTCAGGAACCATGGAGCAGTTTAAGATATTCTCTCTCCTATGCAGATGGGTGTAAGGCCTGTGTTCTGAATGTTCCAGGGTACAGAAGAAGTAACTGATACTTACCATATTGATAAACTGAGAAGAAAGTTACCTTGATGATCTGAAAACAGAAAATCACTTTAAGGAGCAAAACTAGTGTACATAAAATTTTTGCTTAATTAATTTCCTAAATATGCATAAGATTCACAAAAATACTAGACTAATACCCACTTTAATAATCAATGGAAATGAATGCTAGTGATATTTACTAAGTTCCTATTATGTACTAGGGATTCTAACCGGTACTAAATTATATCAAAATATTGTAATATAACACCATTAAGGCCTCAAAAAGCAACACTGTTTTTCATTGATTAATTTTTACGTCTTGTAAGGTATGGAAAATATGTACAGAAAAGGGTGCTGAGATAGAATATCCTGAGGGGTTCTTATAATTTACTGTAAAGCATGCTACAGTTATTTAGGGTGAGTATTAGTATGTAATGGTGTAATAAAATGTAAATAATAGTGCTGAGATTAATGTCATTAACATAATACCACTTTACATATTATTTAAAAATTATCATAGAGAGTAGAATATATTGAGACCAGAGTAAACGGAAACTAGAAGCTTGTAATTCTGATGTTATATGGGAGCTGAGGACATGTCATGGGAATGGAGATAGATAAGAAAAGAAGACTAAGATGAAGGTCTTCATTTTAAAAGTAGAAATCAGACTGAATTTGTTTAATACATCTATTTCATAACATTTCAATCCACTCTAGAAAAATCTAATACATTTCACATCCCTTCAGAAAAAAGTAACATAGTCAACATGATATTATAGCCAATAAGTAGGTAATTATCAAGAGTTTAAAATACAAAAGTGAAGAGGCTATGATAATCACAAATAAAGACAAATAATATTTGTCCACAACTAACCTTGAAAGGAAAAACATATATTAAATGTTCTAAAATAAGCATTATAGCATTAAATCAGTGTCAAATGGATACAAGCATTCAAAGGATACAAAGTGAGAGTCCCAATACCTCCAATCAATAAGCTCATTCATTTGAATACTTTCAGTCTCCTGCCTTTGGCGTCATTTACCCTAAACATTTATTTTCTGTTTCTTTTCCCTTCCTCTAAACACATGAAAACAGAAAGACAGGGAGGAATATGTGGGAGAACAATCTAGAGAGGTCCTTCCCAGGAAGGCTTTCTGTCTCCAACCTGCTCACCACACCCACCCCATTCACGTCAACCTACACCCCTCCATCTGTTCAACATCTTGAAATTTCTCATGCCTACTCATCCCACTCTTATTTCCTACTCTTTTATGCATTTCCCTGTTTCCCCTCTTTTATTCTTTCATTCACAACCTTTGCCTCCAATTCACTCAGTGAAATTTACAATTTCAGCTTGCAGACAAAATTAGCATAGGAGGAAAGAGGAAATATGCAGTCACAGTTCTAAATAAGTATGAAAAGTGGAAGTGTTAGTTGCTTAGTCGAATCCAACTCTGTGATCCCATAGACTGAAGCCCGTCATGGCTTCTCTGTCCAGTGAATTCTCCAGGCAAGAATACTGGAGTGGGTTGCAATTCCCTTCTCCAGGGCATTTTCCTGACCCAGGGATTGAACCCAGGTCTCTACATTGCAGGTAGACTCTTTACTATCTGAGCCATCAGGGAAGCCCTAAGTATAAAATGGGTAAATATAAATTTTGAAAATGTCATAAGTGAGTTATTACTCCATCATAAAGAATGTATACCAACGTATTGTAGCTCCAATGAACCATGGTCCTAAATGACATTACAAACTGTCTTCAAGAAAGAGTACCTTTCAAATTTTCAGTATATACGCTCACAACTATCATAATGAAGATGGTATTTTAAGATGGTACTAGTTAGCAAGGCCAGGTAGGAGTGTGGGAGAAGGGTTGTCTTTTGTCCACTTTCTGTAGGGTTGGATATTGTGTCTTCAGATTCATAATGGGATAATTGTAATGATTATTCCAAAAATTATAAAGAATAGGAATAAAAAGTCAGGGTCAAAGAAAACTAAGCAGAATAATTAGGATGTGTGTATATATATATATATATATATATATATATATATCAAATGGAATGGCTAGGACGCTGGAGTTGATGGAAAAAAATCAAGTTCATTAGTTTAATTTGGAATCCACAACTCAGACAGCTATGATCACAAAGTTGAATTTGGTGATAAAAAACTTAATAGAAACTGAGATACCAGGAAATCAAAGGTTATACTCTGCTATGCTGGCTGATAGAAAGGATGTTGATGCTGTGTGTGTGACAACAGTGTTTCAGCTCACGAGAGACCCAGTGGAGCAGTATCATGGGCAGGAATAAGCTAAACAGTGGCAGAAAAACTTGCAGAAAACTAAATGCTAATAAGAAGAATGAATAGGTACAGCTTTTAATATATGATAGCAAGGGTACCGTACATAAGATGGAAAGAGGGATGAATGAAGCAGAGCTTTAAGAAATCTCAGAAGGATCTGATTTACCTGTACTTCTCAGGTAGAATTGAAATTTATGTTATATAATAGTTTTACCAGTAGGAATGAGACCCATTTCAAAATAGATATGTTTAGAAGAGTGATTTTCAACTGTTTCTGCATCATAACACCTGGATAATGTGTTCTCAAGCACAACACAATCTCATGTATGAGGAGTGAGGAGTGTTCAACACTAAATGATATATGCCATTTCTGGAATGCTAACATTGCCTCCATCCTTCATTTTAAAGAAAGCATATCAAAGGAATTTTGTTCTAATTTATTTTTATTTATATTGGAAGCAAATCCAAGCAAATCACTACCTTGTACTAATAAATAATTACTCATCACATGCACCTGTACTTCTCTGTCTAGTTTTCACTTTCCTTTGTATCCTTCTAGTAAGCTCTACAAATCCCAATGTCACCATAAACTTCTGTGTTCCGTGTCTACATAGTTAGCCCTAATTCCACTAGCAAGTCTCAGTGGCCTTTTACATCTGTATGGGTCAGAAATATTTACAGTGAAGTGATGGGGAAATGGAGCTTGCCTAAAATATCAGTACAAGACAGTTGCCATGAAATAAAAGCATGCATGTACAGACAATAAAACAGACGTTTCTGAGGAAATTCTTACTAGAAAATGAACTAAACATAAATAAAAACACAAGGTGGAAAGATTACATTTTTTAATCTTGGCAGTTGACAGTACATGACTAATCTGTTTCAAAATCTCCTGAATTACATAATGTTAGAACTATGATGGGAGAGACTAAATATAGCATCAGCTTAAATAGTCTGTTGGCAAGAGCTACTCAAAACACATCCAGTTAACTCCTCAGTGACTGTACCAATGGAAGAGGAAATGATAGAGGTAATATAAATAATGGATTGCTTCTTCCCAAATAGGTTCCATTTAGACTGCATTTTATCAGAGCTAGAACTACATAGAGGCATTATACTTGCATTAAATGGTTAGCTACATAGGACCATATGGGCTGGCACAGGATAAAGGTGGCAAGAATCACAAAGAGTGTCTCATCAAGTGGATCCTGAATATTTCACAAAATCACAGAACTCTCAGTGTTGAGAGAAACATTAAAGTCAGAAGTTCAACAGCCCACTGGTGCCTGTTTTCCTGCTACTATTTTCTCAACTCAGTTTATTGACTTAAGGAAAATAAAATTACAGCTTCAAATTTAATATATATGGTGCATCTTATGCAGGGCAGGTTATTATAAAGGCTCAGTCTTTTATATAACTTAGGGTACTTTAGAGTTCTGAGACGTGAATCCAGATTTTATCACTTGCTAGACATATAAGAGTGTGCCAGAAGAACTATGAACAAAGGTTTCTAACATTGTACAGGAGGTGGTGATCAAAACCATCCCCAAGAAAAAGAAAGGCAACAAGACAAAATGGTTGTTTGAGAAGGTCTTACAAATAGCTGGAAAAAGAGAAGCAAAAGGCAAAGAACAAAAGGAAAGATATACCCACCTGAATGCAGGGTTCCAAAGAACAGTAAGGAGAGATAAGAAAGCCTTCTTAACTGAACAATGCAAACAAATAGAAGAAAACAATAGAATGGGAAAGACTAGAGATATCTTCAAGAAAATTAGAGATACCAAGAGAACATTTCATGAAAAGATGGGCATAATAAAGACAGGAACAGTGAGGACTTAACAGAAGTAGAAGCTATTAAGAAGAGATGGCAAGAATGCACAGAAGAACTATACAAAAAAGTCATAATGAACCTGATAACCACTATAATGTGGTCACTCACCTAGAGTCAGACATCCTGGAAGGTGAAGTTAAGTGGGCCTTAGGAAGCATTACTGCTAACAAAGCTAGTGGAGGTGATGTAATTGCAGCTAAGCTGTTTCAAATCCTAAAAGATGATGCTGTTAAAGTGCTGCACTTAATATGCCAGAAAATTTGGAAAACTCAGCAGTGGCCACAGGACTGGAAAAGGTCAATTTTCATTTCATTCCCAAAGAAGGGAGATGCCAAGGAATGTTCAAATTACTGCACAATTGTACTCATTTTACTTCCTAGCAAGTTAATGCTCAAAATCCTTCAAGCTAGGCTTTAGCAGTAAGTGAACTGAGAACTTCCAGATGAACAAACTGAATGTAGAAAAGGCAGAGGAACCAAGATAAAATTGCCAACATCTACCAATCATCAAAAAAGAAGGGGAATTTCAGAAAAACATTTATTTCTGCTTCATTGGTTATGCTAAAGCATTTGACTGTGTGAATCACAACAAAGTTAGAACTGAACACAGAACAACAGACTAGTTCAAAATTTGGGAAAGAAATACATCAAGGGTGTATATCATCACCCTGCTTTTTTAACTTATATGCAGAGTACATCATGAGAAACATTGGGCTGAATAAAGCACAAGCTGAAATCAAGATTGCCAAGAGAAATATCAATAACCTCAGACATGCAGATGACACCACCCTTATGGCAGAAAGCAAAGAGGAACTAAAGATCCTCTTGATGGAGGTGAAAGAGGAGAGTGAAAAAGCTGTCTTAAAATTCAACATTCAAAAAAACAAAGATCATAACATCCAGTCCCATCACTTTGTGGCAAACAGATGGGGAAAAAATGCAAACAGTGAGAGACTATTTTCTTGGGCTCCAAAATCACTGTGTGGATGGTAACTGCAGCCATGAAATGAAAAGATGCTTGCTCCTTGGAAGAAAATTTCTGACAAACCTAGACAGCGTATTAAAAAGCAGAGACATCACTTTGCCTTCAAAGGTCCATAGAGCCAAAGCAAAAACAATACCCAGTTGTGGATGTGACCGGTGATAGAAGCAAGATCTGATGCTGTAAAGAGCAATATTGCATAGGAACCTGGAATGTCAGGTCCATGAATCAAGGCAAATTGGAAGTGGTCAAACAAGATATGGCAAGGGTGAACGTAGACATTCTAGGAATCAGTGAACTAAAATGGACTGGAATGGGTGAATTTAACTCAGATGACCATTACACCTACTACTGCGGGCAGGAATCCCTCAGAAGAAATGGAGTAGCCATCAAGGTCAACAGAAGAGTTCGAAATGCAGTACTTGGATGCAATCTCTAAAATGACAGAATGATCTCTGTTTGTCTCAAGGCAAACCATTCAATATCACAGTTATTCAAGTTTATGCCCCAACCAGTAACACTGAGGAAACTGAAGTTGAACGGTTTTATGAAGACCTACAAGATCTTTTAGAACTAACACCCCCAAAAAATATCCTTTTCATTATAGGGGACTGGAATGCAAAAGTAGGAAGTCAAGAAACACCTGGAGTAACAGGCAAATTTGGCCTTGGAATGTGAAATGAAGCAGGGCAAAGACTAATACA
>SJYQ01000672.1:1778057-1788673 GCA_006410935.1 Redunca redunca
TTACAATTGTTTTATACATTGACATTTTATCCTGAAATCTTGCTAAACTCAATTATTCTAGAATCTTTTGTAGATTCTACTAGATTCTTTATATAGATCATGACATCAATTGTAACAAAAGCCTTATATTTCTTTATTTTCATCAAAGATGTCATTTACTTCTGTTCCTTGTCTCTTTGTACTAGCTAGAATCTCCAGCATGATAATGAATAGATCTGGGTAAAAAAAGACATTCTCATCTCTTCCTGAAGAAAGAAATCATTCACTTTTTTTCCCTCATTAAGTATGATGATATCTCTGTTTGTTCTTCTTTTTAACATGCTTAGGAAGTTTCCTTCTATTGCTAGTTTTCTAACAATTGTTTCTGCCATGTTTTTTCCTTTTTTAGAAAAAGTTGTTGGATTTCAACAGATGCTTTTTATACGTTTATTGAAAGAAGTATATGATTTTTCTTCTTTAACTTGTAAAGGGAATACCAGAAAAACATCTACTTGGGCTTCAGTGACTATGTGAAAGCCTTTGACTGTATGTATCATAACAAACTGTGGGAAATTCTTAAAGAGATGGGAATATCAGACCATCTTAGCTGTCTCCTGAGAAACCTGGATACAGGTAAAGAAGCAACACTTAGAACCAGACATGGAAGAGTGGGTTGGTTCAAAATTGGGAAAGGAGTACATCAAGGCTGCATATTATCACCTCACTTATTTAACTTATATGCAGAGTACATCATGTGAAATGCTGGGCTGGATGAAGCACAAGCTAGAATCAAGATTGCCAGGAGAAATATCAATAACCTCAGATATGCAGATGACACCACTTTTATGGGAGAAGGCAAAGCAGAACTAAAGAGCATCTTGATGAAGATGAAAAAGGAGAGCAAAAAAGATGGCTTAAAACTCAACATCCAAAAAACAAAGATTATAGCATGTGGCCCCATCACTTCATGGTAAATAGATGAGGGAACAATGGAAACAGTGAAAGAATTTATTTGGGGGGGGCTCCAAAATCACTGCAGATGGTGACTGCAGCCATGAAAATAAGACACTTGCTCCTTGGAAGAAAAGCTCTGACCAACCTAGACAGCAGAGATATTACTTTGCTGACAAAGGTCCATATAGTCAAAGATATGGTTCTTTCAGTAGTCATGTATGGATGTGAGAGTTGGACCATAAAGAAGGCTGAGAGTTTTTGAACTGTGGAGTTGGAAAGGACTCTTGAGAGTCCCTTGGACTGCAAGGAGATCTAACGAATCAATCCTAAAGGAAATCAACCCTGAATATGCATTAGAAGGAGTAAGGCTGAAGCTGAAGCTTCAATATTTTGGCCACCTGATACAAATAGCCAACTCATTAGAAAAGACAATGATGCTGGGAAAGATTGAAGGCAGGAGAAGAAAGGGACAACAGAGGATGAGATGGTTGGATGGCATCATCAACTCAATGGATATAAGTTTGAGCAAGCTCTGGGATAATGTGAAGGACAGGGAAGTCTGGCATGCTGCAGTCTATGGGGTCGCAAATATTTGGACAAGACTGAGTGACTGAACAACAACACAGCCCAACAGATGGTTATCTGGCCTGAACAGGCTGAAGACTTAGATAAGCTCTCAAAAGGGTGATTTAGGCAATGCTCTTTCTCAATGCAACCATCTTCTTCCATAAAATTATATAGATACAAGAAATTTTCCAGAGGGCACATTTCCTATATAGAGTTCAGCATTCTGGATGACTGATAAACTGAGTTCTATTGGAAAAGACTCTGATGCTGGGAGGGATTGGGGGCAGGAGGAGAAGGGGACGACAGAGGATGTGATGGCTGGATGGCATCACCGACTCAATGGCCATGAGTTTGAGTAAACTCCTGGAGTTGGTGATGGACAGGGAGGCCTGGTGTGCATAGAAATTCTGGTCTCGTAAGTGAAACTCAACTCATGAGTCAAGATTTAAAAAAAAAAAAAAAAAGGACTAATGCAGAGAGGTGACTGATTATACAGAACATATATTGACCAAGCCAAATTATAGACATTTAAAACAAAGGCTTTAAGAACACAAATCCAGTCTAAATTATTGCTGCCCTATAATTTTTCATATCAATTATAATTAACTAATTGAAGGTTGAGATTTTATGTTGCATTTCTTCTATGTTATGATGAATTTGTTATAGGATTTGGTGTGTCTGGTGAGTAAAGGTAACAGAAAGTAGTTTGGTAGTTGCAAAGTGCTTACTATATACCTACACATAAACCTAAAGGCTATTTTAATCAATATTAAGATTACATGGTATCCTGTTCTTTGTGAGGGCAATGTGGATCACTTACTAGAGATATTTACCTTGAACACTGCACTATGGGAATTAAGGAACTTTACATAGATTGTTCCAAATGTTACCATCTTGACTATAGCAAGTTTGTTTCTCCTCTATGATTAGAGAATGGAAGAAGACCAGCAGGGAAATGTAATAACATAAAAACGCACTGGCATTTTTCAATGATCTCTAGATCTCTCCTCTTGCTCCCCAATATCATGATGTTTGGTTAGAATTTTTATTGATATAAGTAAGTATCAGATTATTTTGTTGAGTGTGTAAATGGTGCTCATTTTAATGCTGTGAGTTGCTTTCTCTGCTGGAAGTGTATTAAGTTTAGGTGAAGCAAATTCTAAAAATATTCAACTATATTCACTTTCAAATATGATTTAGGTTTCCCTAAATAAGAACAGGGTGAATTTTCCTGTGATGAAAAATATCTGGAAAACATCCAATTTCTAAATGTGTTTATTTGGAACTTTTGTGTCTACAAATCAAAATTTAAGTTTATTATAAAATGGCAAATGTTAAACAACCAGTGCATATTCATGCCTTTAAATATCCTATAATATATAAATGTACTTCAGTATAATTCCATACACACTTTATGAGGGCAAGATGTATGCTTTGGACAAATGTGCATAGAAGAACAAAAACAATTCAGAGGTCCTCAGGATAAAAATGAAGAACGGTTATGAAAAAAAAGTATAATTTAAATAAAAATTCCAAAGCTAAGGGTAGATCAAATATTCCTAATAGGCAGTGTTAGAGTAATTAGCTGATGTCTAATTGTTTCTGTTCCTGCAATTGGCTCATACAAGCAGATAAACAGTGATAACTCCCCTCTATATCTGGCATGTGGAAATAAGTTTTTGAAACCATATATTCACTGAGCCACTTTGCTAATCAGTGTCAAATTACTAGGACTGGTCTGAATGCACTGATTCAATCATATCCTTTGGGCTCTACAGTCAAAGAGTATGGTGGTGTATTTTGTTTCTGCACAATACAGACTTAAATATTTGAATATTTTGTAGAATTTGGCAGTATTGATATGAAAAATAACACTGACAGTTCCTGGCCCCAGTTTTGCCACTAATCAGGTGTATGATTTAATTAATTCATTTAACCTCTTAAGCTATAATGTTATTATCTACAAAATATCTTCTCTGTAAGTAAAGATAAAACACAGTAATGTTCTTAAAGGAGTTTTTAAAAATTTAAACACTGTATAGTTATAATTGTAGATCATTCTATGAGATCTCACAGTCCCTTCAATAAAGTGTCTTTACTCTTTGTAATAATATTCATTTTATTTAAAAATATCTAACATCCTTCTTAGAATTAATACAAATGTTTATTCCTCCCTGAGCACATCTTAGCTGTTAAGTCATTAAATTTTATTTGGCAATTTAAGCTAACATGTATTCTTTCTATTTTTAACCTAATAATATGGAACTAACTACATGAAAACATTTCCATTACCCAACTCAAACTTCATAAGCAAATGTCACCAGGTTAACTTTGTTTAATCAGGTAACATAATTTGATGCACTGTTTATTCCATAGATCAATAAAATAGTATAGTATGGCACTCAAATAGTTCTATTAGTTTATATTATCACATAAACTAAGTTGGCACATAACAATTTTTTTTTTACTTATGTATCAGATTATACTGTTTTCTAGAATAATGAACTATGGAAATGATCAAATAAAATGAGTAGATGTCCCAGTAAAGTTGGCTTTTTCTTAAGATTTTTCTTGGGGAAAAAAAAAACAAAACTGTGGTTTTTCTTAAGGTCACTATAATCATTAAAAAATCATAAATACAGGTGACTTCAATTTGACTACTCTTTAAAAATGTGCCTTATGGATCAGATTACCTGAACCCTTTCCAGCTCCTTTGGTAATCAGAGCATCTTGACATGTGAACTGGCCTCTCATCTTTAAACCTGATCAATATCCGCTTTTCTCTAGCACATAGCAAACATTATACGTTGTATTAGAAATACAAGGTGAGGTGAGGTGAGGTGAAGTCGCTCAGTCGTGTCCGACTCTTTGCGACCCCGTGGACTGTAACCTACTAGGCTAAGTTTAAGAAAAAAAAACCAGACCTACAGTGACTAGGACTTCAGAAATATTTTGCTATGACATGTGATAAAATGAGTGAGCACTATTTGTACATTAAACTGTGATTCCATCTCTCCGGTAAAAACATGCATTTAATGTCCCTTGTTGAACATACTTACTGAATCCTATTAAGTGTAGGCAAGAATTTTCAACTCAGTATCTCAGGCCAAGAGGACAGTGGAAGAGACACTCAGCTCCATAGTTAGCATAGCAGGACTTCATCCCCTCATCTCTTTCTAGCCACAGCTGTGCCTTCTCTGTCTTCAATTTTCCTCTAGCAGTACTGACTTCCTCTGCCATTCATAAACAACATGCTATTTCTAGTCCTCTAAGCCTCTGCTCATTCTGGGTTCTCTGCCCCATATACACTGTCTCCAATCAATTAAGTCCTGATCATCCTTCAAATCTTAGTTTAGACATCACCTTAAGAAAGATTTCAAATTTTCCATTCTAGTAGACAAGACTGAATCTCCCTTTATTGATGTTCTCCATTGACTCTCAAGCCCCAGTAGAAAATTTCCCCTTACAGACTAGCACAGAAATGATGGATATTCTGACTACTCAGCCACATAGGAAATTCTTAACTATAGAAACCAGACCTTAATAACACTTGTACCCTCAGTACTCAGCCCACTTGCTGACATGTTCAATATATGCTTTTTGAACTTTTCTGACTAAATATCTTAGAGATAATCAGAGAACCTTTTGAGAGTTTCTTAAAAAGGAATTTAAATTAGATGTACAAAAAAAAGAAATTTCCAGGACATTAAAGCTGAATGTGTAAACTCTGAGGTTGAATATTATGGTGTCTACCCAGTGAAAATAAAGGTCAAATTCATCTTTCTGATATATCTCAATAAGCAAATCAATTTTTTCTTTAAGTCTGTGTATTACAGAACTAATTACCTCAGTTCATAACTGCAATTTCATAACCCAGTTTTGTTTCCTACAGTATTTGAGGTATTAGGTGAGGATAGGTAGTCAATGATTCCAGCTATTCAATATAAAAATTTCATAAAAATTTCAGTGCTTTGAATGTCCAACTTCCATTTTTTAACCAGGTAAGATTATGTTCATTAAGCTTGGTGTTTTAAATGCACTTATTTATATGATCCAAATTATATTACTGATAATACTTAAAATATTAATTTTTCAAAAAAGGTAGGTTCCATCATTCTATAGCATCCTTAGATCTATTAGATTTTCAAGGCTTGCATAGCACACTAGGCTAGACAATTTGTCCATTATTCAGATATTTTGTTTTTATTTCACTTTGTATAGTGAACATAGATTTATCATTTAATATGAAATTAGAAAATAAATACATTGGAGAAGATATTAGTATATATGTTTCAATGACTACCCTGCATATATTTTAAAATTTCCATTGGAAAAAGCAATAGAGCCTAAAACTCTCATTATCACTCAGTTAATTTGGAATCTGCAATAATGCAGTTTAGAGCTTAGAAAACTGTCCTACCAAAGAAATTCACTGTGCATATAGCTAATGTGTGCAGTGTGTGTGTGTGTGTGTGTATGCATGCTGTCACTTCTGTTCTGTATGATTCTTTGCTTTTGAAATGAAGCTGTATCATCATTTTTTGTAAATATGAAAGCATGAATCTAAACTTCTGATATATGTATTAATACACCTAGGATATGTTCAAAGTTAATAGAAATTATTAAAATTTTATATAACTCATAGATAAGTGCTTCCAAAACACTTGTCTAAAATANCATATTTCCCTTTCTTGGTAGTTTTTTTAAATTATTTTCTTCCATATTCTATACATTTTTCCTATTTATTCCTTATTTAAAAGAATGTTTCCATGTTGCAAAGTACCTGTATTTTATGTTACCACCTTTCTTATTTAGGAAAAGTAGATATCGTATATCTATGTATATCTCTATTTCTCCTGGTTTCCATTTGTGTTTATCTACCCCGATTCACTTTTATCAGGGCACTTTATCCTTGAAATTGACTTTTCAAGCTTATCAAAGGAAAACATTTTCCTGACTTCATGCTCACTTGCTACCCATAGAGACAGGTTTCATTTTCGATTGAGTTAGGAAAATCTAGTTGCAGTAAAAGCCACCATCCAAGGGGTCAAAAAGAATTATTCTAGGCTCATACAAAGAAAAGGAATAAAATTAAAATCTACTATTTTTGTGTTCTTTTTGAAAAATATCCCATTAATCAATGTTTTAAATCAAGTAGGAAAATATATAATAAAATACATTCTAATTCTATATTATGCCCAGCTGTGAAAGAAATACAAACACAAGAAGAGAGAACTGAAAAGCCCAGAGAAACATGACAGAATCTCAGGATTTAACCAAACCCTAAATTCAGAGTTCTCAAATTTATATACACACAGGAAATTCAACATTTATGAGGGAAAAGGTGTGAAAAGATTTCAATCTAAAATGGAATCAGAGGATATGAAATGGTGAACTTGACAAAAGAAGGCAGAAGAACACATTCATATGATTCCTTAAGGAAATGGTTTTAAAATTCCACATAAAGCTGAAAAATACAATTATTAATTTTCTTCTTTTGTTGTCATTTATTAGAGAGATAAGACCTACTTTCATGTTCCAATATGTGGGAAATATATGCTTCAAATTTTAAGGGAAAGATTTTACATAAATAGATTAACACTACCATCTTGTGTTGCTTTAAATTTCAGTGTTGTTTATAGTGCTATTAAAACACAATGCATGAAGTAGGACCTATATACTGCCAAGTTGTTAAAGAGGACCCCCAAGCAAAATGTGGACATTTGCTTTGGTATTATCCTTTTTTTGTCACTATAATGAATTTTGTATTCATTGCTTGTGGTAGTTGTTACTTTCTTCTTTTCCTAGTGCATTCTTCCTGCTCTATCTTTGATACATTTTTCTGCAGACACAGACTTGCACACACACACAAATATATACAGACAAACACACAGAAACATATATTCACATGCCACACAGAGAAGGAAAGTAAAAAATGTACTGTTTTAAAGCCCCAAATAACTATGTTCTCTGGAAATGCCTTTTTCTGGGGTAATTGGCTTTTTTTATATATATCTTTTACTAGTCTACGTAGAACAGTCTAAATATGAGGGCACCACCATGAAAAGAATTAAATTGCTATGCATAATAAGTAAGATATATATGAGTTGTGCCTACTATTGATGTCTCAGGGTTAGGAAGTAAAGATGTCACTTAGAAGGGAATTAAGGAAATAGCAACCAGAGAGTGATTGTTTACAGAAGGAAATGTTAATGATGATTATCTAGGAATTCTAAAACTCATTCTACTCTATCCCCCAGTTTCTGGAAAGCTTCAGTAATCTGTTTTGCCTCTTGACCTTAGATTAAGACTACTTTAGGGAAATTATGAAAGGAGATTATGTCCAATAAATTAAATTATGTGAGAGGGAGGGATGATGGTGATGGGAAAGCTGAGAACATAGGAATTCAGATTGAGAGATTCACAGAATTAAGAACCCCAAAAATTCTCAGAAATATTAAAGAAGCAGGCTTGGAAACATCTCATAATTAACTGTAGCGCTCCAGACCCTTTATAAAGTTTATGTTGAGAGAATCAAAATGAAGTAACGGGACTGAAATAAAACTTTTATACATTCATACCTATCATTATTGGTGAAATTAAATGCAAAAATATGTACTGCAATATGGCTATCAGGACAAAGCATACTTAGTTACCACAACAACCTCTTCTTTAATCATATGGTAACTATTACATAACTTATGTTCAAAGTATCTGTTTGATTTTACATTACAGTATTCTCTTACCTGCATACAGAATACTTTTCTTTCTTATTTGAAAATTATCCTTATTATGAAACAAAGATTGATAGGTTATCAGTAAATATTCATTGAATTACAGAAGACTCTACACATCGACATCACCAGATGGTCAACACTGAAATCAGATTGATTTATATTCTTTGCAGCCAAAGATGGAGAAGCTCTATACAGTCAACAAAAACAAGACCAGGAGCTGATTGTGGCTGAGATCATGAACTCCTTATTGCCAAATTCAGACCTAAATTGAAGAAAGTAGGGAAACCGCTAGACCATTTAGGTATGACCTAAATCAAATCCCTTATGATTATACAGTGGAAGTGAGAAATAGATTTAACAGCCTAAATCTGATAGATAGAGTGCCTGATGAACTATGGAATGAGGTTCGTGACATTGTACAGGAGACAGGAATCAAGACCATCCCCATGGAAAAGAAATGCAAAAAAGCAAAATGGCTGTCTAGGGAGGCCTTACAAATAGNCTAGTGGAGGTGATGGAATTCCAGTTGAGCTCTTTCAAATCCTGAAAGATGATGCTGTGAATGTGCTGCACTCAATATGCCAGAAAATTGGGAAAACTCAGCAGTGGTCACAGGACTGGAAAAGGTCAGTTTTCATTCCAATTCCAAAGAAAGGCAATGCCAAAGAATGTTCCAACTACCGCACAATTGCACTCATCCCACAAGCTAGCAAAGTAATGCTCAAAATTCTCCAAGCCAGGCTTCAGCAACAGGTGAACAGAGAACTTCCTGATGTTCAAGCTGGTTTTAGCAAAGGCAGAGGAACCAGAGATCAAATTGCCAACATCCGCTGGATCATGGAAAAAGCAAGAGAGTTCCAGAAAAACATCTATTTCTGCTTTATTGACTATTCCAAGCCTTTGGCTGTGTGGATCACAATAAACTGTGGAAAATTCTGAAAGAGTTGGGAATACCAGAGCACCTAACCTGCCTCTTGAGAAGTCTGTATGCAGGTCACGAAGCAACAGTTAGAACTGGACATGGAAATACAGACTGGTTACAAATAGGAAAAGGAGTACGTCAAGGCTGTATATTGTCACCCTGCTTATTTAACTTCTATGCAGAGTACATCATGAGAAATGCTGGACTGGAAGAAACACAAGCTGGAATCAAGATTGCCGGGAGAAATATCAATAACCTCAGATATGCAGATGACACCACCCTTATGGCAGAAAGTGAAGAGGAGCTAAAAAGCCTCTTGATGAAAGTGAAAGAGGAGAGTGAAAAAGTTGGCTTAAAGCTCAACATTCAGAAAACGAAGATCATGGCATCTGGTCCCACCGCTTCATGGGAAATAGATGGGGAAACAGTGGAAACAGTGTCAGACTTTATATTTCTGGGCTCCAAAATCACTGCAGATGATGACTGCAGCCATGAAGTTAAAAGATGCTTACTCCTTGGAAGAAAAGTTATGACCAACCTAGATAGCATATTGAAAAGCAGAGACGTTACTTGGCCGACTAAGGTCCATCTAGTCACGGCTATAGTTCTTTCTGTGGTCATGTATGGATGTGAGAGTTGGACTGTGAAGAAGGCTGAGCACCGAAGAATTGATGCTTTTGAACTGTGGTGTTGGAGAGGACTCTTGAGAGTCCCTTGGACTGCAAGGAGATCCAACCAGTCCATTCCGAAGGAGATCAGCCCTGGGATTTCTTTGGAAGGAATGATGCTAAAGCTGAAACTCCAGTACTTTCGCCACCTCATGAGAAGAGTTGACTCATTGGAAAAGACTCTGCTGCTGGGAGGGATTGGAGGCAGGAGGAGAAGGGGACGACCGAGGATGAAATGGCTGGATGGCATCACTGACTCAATGGACGTGAGTCTGAGTGAACTCCAGGAGATGGTGATGAACAGGGAGGCCTGGTGTGCTGCGATTCATGTGGTCGCAAAGAGCCAGACACGACTGAGCGACTGAACTGAACTGAACTGAACTTCTCCATTTGAATATCGATTACCTTGGAAAAGAATGAAACATTTAGCAATTAATTAAACATAACTAAGCCAGGAGTCAAGACAATGCCAATGTTTGAGTTTATACTGTACGAAGAACGGTCACTGTTTTGAGCAAAACAGACGAAAGTGGAAATATACAAAACAATCATGGTGAGGCATAAAAAACATACTGCAAGTAAATGTTCTTTTGTAATTTGGCTTCAATTTTTAATGTAGTTCATTGTTATTGTTATTTTGTTATTTTTGATTTAACAATGTATAAAGAGATTTGAAGCTATCAATATTTTATATTCAAAATAAAGTGAAATTATTTACTAGATAAAAGGGATGAGACACTTTCAAAAACTAGCATCTCATCTACACTAAATTTATGTAACTTACTATTG
>SJYQ01000672.1:1790192-1802453 GCA_006410935.1 Redunca redunca
ATATATATATATATATATATATATATATATATATATGGAGAGGGGAAAGAATATGGCAATATGGCAAGGGTGGGGGAGGGAAGAGACAGACATACAGTCAGACTTTCGGAAGGTAAAATTCTTCCAAAACTACCTAAGGAAATAATCATATTTTCCCAAGACTATTGGAGGAAACTTAACACATCTCTTGTAGTATTGTCACATGACTTATTACATGTTACTTTGGATGTAGCCCAAGTAAAATGGTCACTTCAATTAACATATTTTTCAAATCTAGATAAATATAGCGTGTATCCTGAACAAATTAGGTTTTTGGTTTTTTTTTTAACCCAAATGAACTGATGTATTAATATTTAAAGTACTAGAAGCAGAACTTTTTTAAAAACAGATTGCTCTCTCTGTTAAAAAGACTCAGGAACTTCTCAAAAAAGATACACTTGCTAAAGCAAACAGCTGATCTAATTTTAAAATTAGGTACTTGACATATTCTGGTGCTATTTTTTTAAGAAGATACTGGACAATATATTTATATTCTTTAAAAATAAGTAATTGCAATGTAACACATATCTGCACATACAATGCTTAGACTAGCACATATGTTCTATTATACATAGTGATCATTGCTATAAAATGAAGTTAATCATAATTAAGAAAAGGGGAAAGGTTCAGGTAAAAGTCACAAGGCAACACCTTTAATATATATATATTTTAATTTAACAGGCACTGAAATGTTGTCACTAAATGTACCAGGAATGCTTTTTCAGTAAGATTTCAAATGTGTTGCATTTTCTTTAATGCAAGAGATGCAAAAGAACCAAGCATGTGAAATTATAGGTGCCTCTAGTCTCCTAATTTATCTTTTCTTTTATCTTTACTCTCATCTTTTAATTAGAATAGACATTTGGGTTATTTTAACCCTGACTACTTATGTGATGAAATGTTTTCAACCATGTATCTTCTTTTTAATTCAAGTATGTAGTTTCTAAGAGACTCCTGAAATGGTTACTAGAATATGTGTTTTCTGTAATATATACATTAATTATAATGGCTTATTGTTAACAATTTGAAACTTCAAGAATGCTAAGAGATCACCTTACTAAGTTCTTCACTTGCATAAAGAAATTAGTGGCAGAGACTAAGACAAGACTAACACAGTTTAAAATGTCACCACTAGACTTAGAACCCAGTGACAGATTCAGAATCTATCCTACAATTTATAGTCTATTTCTCCCCTATTCTAGTGTGTACCCATATTCACAGTTCAGGTAAAAATTATGTGTAGTGTAACATTTTCATTGACAAAATTATAACTGAAAAACAGCTAAAGCCAGAAGTACATATTTCAAATAGTTATTAAGTAATACAGTTACTGATCTAGGCTTTTTTAGAAGAAGCAATTACGATTCATGAAGGGAAGAGCTTATACTTCAATGAGAAAGAGACAGAAAAAGAGAGAACCGAGACATGCATAGATAGATATAGATACAGATTCATATCATACATATCTGTATCTATATCAGTATATCTATTAATTAGTAGTTAGAAGGTTGACATTACTAAGAACAGAAAAAGGTCAGATCTAGAGCATAAAAAAGATTACACCTAGCTGGAGGTTTCAGAGGTTACCATTAGAGAAAAGATATTTGAATGCTGTTTTGAAGGCGGTAAAGAGTGAGTTCATAAAGGTGACTCTTAAGAATATTTGTGACAAAGGAAATGGAATTACAAGCAATAGCAAGTTCAAAAGTATACAGGGTAATGAACTGCTCACCCTGACTGGAAAATGGTGAAGGATCTTGTTTTCTAATTTAAGAGTCTGAATTTTGAATCACAGGCAATGAGTAGTCATATAGAGTTTTCAAACAGAGAAAGAGCAAAGAATGTTTGCATTCATGCTTTTGCATGAATTTTGCTTGGTTATTCAGGCCAAGAAAATTATGGCCCATTGGAGTTAATCTTTGATGAGAGGAAAAAGGGGCAAGTTTGTTTGTCTGTTTTTTCAGGTACAGCTGGAAATAATGAGAACCACTAAATAACACAAACACACGGAGAAATGAGCTGATGGTTGAGAAGAAGGTAATATTTAAGCTCCTGGAATCCACTACACTTTATTGCCCATAACAGACAAGAACTTTCTGTTATTTTCATCTGAAAATGTTTATGCTCATAAAGTAACATTCATCTGATAGAAATGTTCTGAAGGGAAAGGGAAGATCAGAGATGGGGGAAAGTAGTAGGATTTCTTGCAGGAAATAAAAGGGCCTCCTTTGGTAAATGACAGTGGGACTGGAGAGACAGGGATGAATTAGAGAATGTTTGAGACATGACAGCTAACATTTAGTACTATCTATGAAGACTCTTGAGAGTCCCTTGGACTGCAAGGAGATCCAACCAGTCCATTCTGAAGGAGATCAGCCCTGGGATTTCTTTGGAAGGAATGATGCTAAAGCTGAAGCTCCAGTACTTTGGCCACCTCATGCGAAGAGTTGACTCATTGGAAAAGACNGAGATCCAACCAGTCCATTCTGAAGGAGATCAGCCCTGGGTGTTCCTTGGAAGGAATGATGCTAAAGCTAAAGCTCCAGTACTTTGGCCACCTCATGCGAAGAGTTGACTCATTGGAAAAGACTCTGATGTTGGGAGGGATTGGAGGCAGGAGGAGAAGGGGACGACCGAGGATGAGATGGCTGGATGGCATCATGGACTCAATGGACAGGAGTCTGAGTGAACTCTGGGAAATGGTGATGGACAGGGAGGCCTGGCGTGCTGCGATTCATGGGGTCGCAAACAGTCGGACACGACTGAACGACTGAACTGAACTGATGAGTCAGGTGGCTTCCCTCATGGCTCTGTGGTAAAGAATCTGCCTGCGATGCAGGAGACACAGGGGATGCAGGTTCGATCCCTGGATTGGGAAGATTCCTTGGAGAAGGGCATGGCAGTCTATTCCAGTATTCTTGCCTGGAGAATCCCATAGGCAGAGAAGCCTGGTGGGCTACAGTTCATAAGTTTGCAAAGAATTGGACACGACTGAAGCAACTGAGCATGCATGCATGCATCTGTGTGTCAAACACTGGGCTAAACACATATCAAACATCATATAATTTAATCCTTGGATAGACCTATGACATAATGAATGAAAATAAATCTCTCATGATTAACAAATATTGAGGAAAATGATGTTTAAAGTAGCAAAGCTACAATTTAAATCGTCTAATTTCAGAATCCAATATTCTAATTTTCAAAGGCATATTTTAAAAAAAGGGAAAATCAAATAGTGACTCTATTTTTTTTTCCCTCGGGTGGGAGGCAGCACTCCCTGTGGCTCAGTCTGCACATCTGGGAAAATGAGGAGAGCTGAGGCCAGCAGCAGGCCAGCAGGGAAGGAGGGACGCAGAGAAACTCCACGGAGCTGGTCCTCACATCAGCAGCTGCTGCCCCCATAAGCAGCCATACGTCATAGGTCTCCAGTTCACTGGGCAAGCTCTAGTTCAAAACCAGGATTCAGGAGGAACAGCAGTAGCCCACCCACCATTCATAGGATCCTCCCACATGATCTGAAACCACTACCAGGAGGTTGTGAGCTGCCTGGAGACAGCTGGTACCCATTCTTGGGGTGAGGAGCAGGGTGCCGGCATGAGGGAGGTGGGTATGGCGATCACTTAGGTCACACAGCACTGAGGACTCAAATCCAGGAGGCAGCCTGTGCTCCTCGTGGCTGGGGGGCTTCTGCAAGGATAGAGCAGGCTGCACATTGGAAGAGAAAGCACTACTCCATCGACAGTGGCTCAAATAGGGAGGAGAGACATCCTTTAAGGTGGGACAGGGAATTCAAGAGGAGAAAAATAATAAAGGGAAATAATTATAAACTTATTTTCATCACATTAAATTTTAGAATTCACTAGGAGACAAAACTGAAATTTCACAGAAGCTGGCTGAATGCCTCAGATATACATGGAGGAAGATCTGCATAGCAATGATAGTTTAAATTGTTACATTGCCAAGCGAGAGAGCAGAGTAGGAGAACAATATGAGACCAAAACCTAATTTGGGGAAAGAAAGATAAATAGCAGTAAAGACACAGTGAAAATTGCTTAGTCTTGTCTGACTCTTTGCAAACCCATGGACTATACAGTCCATGGAATTCTCCAGGCCAGAATACTGGAGTGGGCAGCCTTTCCCTTCTCCAGGTGATCTTCCCAACCCAGGGATTGAACCCAAATCTCTCGCATCGTGGGCAGATTCTTTATCAGCTGAGCTACCAGGGAAGCCCTAATAAAGACACAACTTGAAGGTAAAAACAGAACTAGCATCTCAACGTCATAAAAGACAAAGAAGAAAAAACAGTAATGAGTGCTCACTCAATAAACATGCCCTCTTTAAGGAGCCTACACCAATTCAGATTGATATACATTGTATGTATTTATATCTCTCTAAATATTTTCAGAAAATGCATCTGTATCTTTTTATATGTGAGCAATCAGTTTATACATTTGTATCTTATGGTTTCAAGTTAGCATATCAAGCAGAAACCTCATATAGTTAAACTACTTCTATTTTTAACTGAACTGTAGGGCTTCCTTGGTAGCTCAGCTGATAAAGATTCTGCCTGGTATGCAGGAGACCCTGGTTCAATTCATGAGTCAAGACGATCCACTGGAGAAGGGAAAGGCTACACACCCCAGTATTCTTGGGCTTCCCTGGTGGCTCAGCTGGTAAAGAATCAGGCTGCAATGTGGGAGACCTGGGTTTGATACCTGGGTTGGGGAGATCCCCTGGGGAAGGGGATGGCTACCCACTCCAGTATTCTGGCCTGGAGAATTCCATGGATGATATAGTCCATGGGGTCGCAAAGAGTTGGACACAACTGAGCAACTTTCACTTTCACTGAGCAATAAAGTGTTATACTTTATCTTATGTTGTAATTTATGTTATACACAAAGCAGTTAGCTTATGTTTAAGAACATATACTTCAAACACAAGGATCAATAGGGAACATATTGACACAAACAGAAACTCAGAACAGCTGAAGAAATCAGATTATTTCTACCACTTCAACCACACATTTTAATACAAATTACTAAATGCTAAGAAACAACTTGGAAAAAAAGTTATGACCAACTTAGACAGCATATTAAAAAGCAGAGACATTACTTTGTCACTGAAGTTTTATCTAGTCAAGGCTATGGTTTTTCCAGTAGTCATGTATGGAATGAGAGTTGGACTAGAAAGAAAGCTGAGCGCTGAAGAATTGATGCTTTTGAAGTGTGGTGTTGGAGAAGACTCTTGAGAGTCCCTTGGACTGCAAGGAGATCCAATCAGTCCATCCTAAAGGAAATCAGTCTGAATGTTCATTGGAAGGACTGATGTTGAAGCTGAAACTCCAATAAACTTTGGCTACCTGATGCGAAAAGCTGACTCATTTGAAAAGACCCTGATGCTGGGAAAGATTGAAGGCGAGAGGAGAAGGGGACGACAGAGGATGAGATGGTTGGATGGCATCACCGTCTCAATGGACATGAATCTGAGTAAACGCTGGAGTTGGTTATGGACAGGGAGGCCTGACATGCTGCAGGTTGCGAAGAATCGGACATGACTGAGGGACTGAAGTGAACTGAACTAAAGAAATACTGTCCCATTTTTCTTAAATGTTTTTCTATTTCCTGCTTAATTTTGAACATTTTCTTCCCCTGATTAATTTTGCATATTTAAATCCCTCTTACATTTAAGTACTCATGCTACATAATTATCCTTCTCAAGAAATAATACTTTTACTTAATTTATTGAGAAACAATATTAAAGAACAAATTCCACATATTGACCGATTTTCAAGATCATTATTTGACTCCTTTCCTTTTGGAAATACTCTGTAATTATGAAGAAAGTAATTTCCAATTTTAAAATAATTCTAATAAGTGTGAAATCAACAGAGAATGTCTTTCAAATTCACAATGCGTGGTCAGTTTAGGTTTCAAAGTTTCCTGTTGAAGGATTTTTGCTTTTGCCTACTAGAATCCTTAAAGGGTCAAGGAAATACTCATTTGCCAGAAGAAAGAAATTCATAAGATGATCAAAATGATCCAAGAATGAAATACAGCTACTGCCTCCCAAACCCAGATACCTGCTGAGAGTCCAGCAAAGAAAGAACATAAGCACAGCAGTAAAACAAGAAATGAGACAAATAGCAAGTTAAAAGACAAAAAGGAAGGTATATTGGAAACATACTCTCATAATTTATACAACAGCAATTATTATGACCAAATGAAGAAAAACACTAATGCAAAAGAATTACCAAAAAAGTTTAACAGACGCATTTGAAAAAAAAAAAAAATTCCCTACTGCATGAGACTCTGACCTTCTTTTAAAGTTCTAGCTCTGATCTCCATGACAAGGGAAGAATGCCAACTATGTTTTTAAGCAACATTTCTGTATTAAGTTGTTTCTGTATTGAGAGGAATGTTAATATCTGATAAGATTAGACATAACTTAGAGCTTAGTGTAGTTGGTGACTCTTCTTACTTTGGGGACTTTGGAAGTTGTACCTATAGATTTGTTACAAGAGACACTGGTTCCTGTGGGGCAGAGAATTCTGCCAGAGTCCCCATCTCCAAATTACAGAGATCTTATCTCCTTATACACAAGCCATCACCTAGGCAGAGGTTCTCAGTGGGTATAATTTACACCCCTTTGGGTACAATGTTGCCCATTACAAGCATACCTGATGTGTATAATTTTGATTATGCCTGGTATAATTAAGCATACCTGATGGGTACAGAAGACATCTGGCAAGGTCTAGAGATATATTTTATTGTCATTAGAGGCCAGGGAAACCTCCAAACGTTCTAAAATTAACAAGATCTATGCATTAGATGCCAGTGACATCCCTCTTCTAATTACGATAATCAACATTTGTTGACAGTTTTCAAGTGTCCCCAAAAGTGGGGACAGGTGGACATGCTGGCAAGCTGTGGTTCCTGTCTTATACCTGCAAAAGTGTATTTGAGTCCATATGTGTCTATAGTAACCCTATGAGTTGAGTTTGAATGTAGTTGAAACTAAAAAGACCCTCTGGTACGTTATACAATAGGACAGTTCATTACTAGGTTAAAAGTTATTCACATAATATAATATAATCCCCAATAATATAATATACACAAAACTCTTTGGCTGGTGTTAAATATTAAAATATGATATTGAATCAAATAATTGATAATACCTAAGGAAAAAATTGCTAGCACATAAGCTAAAATTCTGTATGAACAATGTTCATAAGTGGTTTAAACACTGGTAAATGCATCTCTCTTGCTGAAGTGATAGGAAGTCATGTCTTCCTGTGACAATATCAGCCTTTGGTTTCTCATTTCCTGATTGGTTCCATGCATTGACTGAAGTGCCTTTCTATCATCCAATTTCTTCTATTGTTACCTAACTTCTAAGGTGCTTATGCTGTTTTTCCTAACCAGAAACTCATATCTTTTACACACTTTATATTTTCTTCTGCATGAAATGTTTCATGGAAGGTATATTTATAAAATAAACTGATCAAGTCACAAGCATGTTCATGGAATATATTATTGTAAAACTCTGTGTGTGATTTATTTATTATTATTATCTTTTTATTTTCATGGGAGAAAAGCACACTAGAAAATGCCTCAATTCTATATTTGGGAAGAATACATTTATTTTTGGATGAGGGAATAAACCCTTTTCTAACTAAAAATTACTAAAAAGGCACAGGATTTTTGTAGTTACACACATATATTTACAAACATGTTTATGTTTACTTCTCTTAAAGGATGTATTTCCATAAAGTGAGGAAGAGAGAAGGATAAGAAAATATCCCAGGGAGAGGGGCAATGTAAACCTTCATTCAAACAACATTTAATCACATATATGAAGGCTTTTGATAGAGAAAACCATCTTTTCAGTATTATGGTTGTAATACTACAATCATCTATTTGAATTTATATCTGCATAACAGGAGCAGGCAGAAGTACTTAACTGACAATATCAGTCAACAAATATTTGCCTGAGTTAAGTTGTCAATACTTTCAACTATACTGTTAAAACTGGCTGGTTCCTATCTCACTTCTTCACATAGATGCTGAAAATAAATTATAATGAAAGGTTTTGTGTTTTTTTTTTCCTAAATATTAAACTATGGCTGTATTCTACATTAAGATGGAAGCAGAGACGGCACCAGGAAAAAAAAAGTGCTTATTTTCTTTACAAGATCCATATACTTGAACATCTTTCCAGGTGATCTGTACTCCACAGTTCAATGAAGACATCTTGTCAGTGTTCTGCATTGAGAAGCTCTTTAGAATGGGAGGTTAATGAATACACCTGCAATGCGGGAGGCCTGGGTTGGGAAGATCCTCTGGAGAAGGGAAGGGCTACCCACTCCAGTATTCTGGCCTAGAGAATTCCATGGACAGAGAAGCCTGGCAGGCTACAGTCTATGGGGACTCAAAGAGTGGTACATGACTGAGCAACTTTAAGTTTCACTTTTCACTTTAGAATGAGAATTTCCATTGTCTTTGACAATTTCCTTAGATTAAATACCCTATCGCCATCTGTGAAAGAGTGAGAACCAGGAAGCAAGAAGATAGCCCAGGATGGCAGGAGCAGTTCAGTTCAGTTCAGTTCAGTTGCTCAGTCGTGTCCAACTCTTTGTGACACCATGGACTGCAGCACGCCAGGCTTCCCTGAACATCACCAACTCCCGCAGTTCACTCAAACTCACGTCCATTGAGTTGGTGATGCCATCTAACCATTTCATCCTCTATCAACCCCTTCTCCTCCTGCCCTCAATCTTTCCCAGCATCAGGGTCTTTTCAAATGAGTCAGCTCTTCACATCAGGTGGCCAAAGTATTGGAGTTTCAGCTTCAGCGTCAGTCCTTCCAGTAAACATTCAGGACTGATCACCTTCAGGATGGACTGGTTGGATCTCCCTGCAGTCCAAGGGACTCTCAAGAGTCTTCTCCAGCACCACAGTTCAAAAGCATCAATTCTTTGGCACTCAACTTTCTTTATAGTCCAACTCACATCCATACATAACTACTGGAAAAACCATAGCTTTGACTAGATTAACTTTGTTGACAAAGTAATGTCTCTGCTTTTTAATATGCTATCTAGGTTGGTCATATTTTTTCTTCCAAGGAGCAAGCGTCTTTTAATTTCATGGCTGCAGTTACCATCTGCAGTGATTTTGTAGCCCCCCACCCCAAATAAAGTCTGCCACTGTTTCCACTGTTTCTCCATCTATTTTCCATGAAGTGATGGGCCCAGATGCCATGATCTTAGTTCAGCTAAAATAAATTCATCATAAAGACTCTGCAAAATATCATGTCTACTTGGGACATTCAATTTTCCAATATTCAGGAGGAACATAAAAATAAAATCTTTAAACAAATCTTTTTTCTCAAGGCAGCTCCATTATAATTTCTCATTAAATCTTCTGGGAAATGAGGTGAAGTATACTTATATGACATATTGACATGAGATAAAAATGTTAGAGTTTATTTTATACAGTTTAAATTGTACACTATCATATAAGGCTACAGTTTCTTCTTTTTAAAGACAAGATCTTAACTACTTGGCGATGCAGAAGCTAAGATGGGAGAAAATAGCACAAATATTAATGTTCTCAAAATATTAACACTGCCTCAAGGTTTCATTGATTAATGCCTTTAATAACTTCTACAAACATCAGAAGAACAAATATGGCCACTTAATTAAAATAAAGGAACCGTGTGTAGTAAATACTTAGTTCCATTTAATAATCATTCATGTCAAAATATGAAAGTGAATGATTAAAATATTATTTTCTTGGTAAATGTAAATATTTTCCCCAACCTACATTCACTTGAGAAGATAAAATTTTACATTTCTTATTACTAAAGTTTTAACTTTAACCTTATCTCAAGTATAGAGATCCTGGAAATGGATCAGTTAATCAAGAATCTACCAATTTTACAGCTGCTCTCATGCTAGAAATGTAAGAGCTGCTTTGGCCCACAAAGACCTTAAGTTATAATAGGAATGGATCCTAGGGTCTTTAGAGAAGGAAACAGGAAACAGTTAAGTTAGAGGAGGAATAATTTGCACTAAGACACTGGATAGTTTACATTAAAACATTTCAGAACTGATACGTTAAAATGATAATCGTAATTTCTATTTTGTGCTGCCTGGTGAGCAATATTCTAGGAGCTTTGCAAAGTTATTTCTAATAAATGTTAATTGAAAATGGAAAATGTTTTTCTTTTCTTGGAAATAGAAAACTAAAGCTCAGAGATAATAAGATATTGGCCATGGGCCTTATACATATAATGTTAAATTCATTAAACAAGGAGGCCACTCGACTGAGGGGTAAGCAAACCAAAATCAAAGCCTATGAAAGGATCAGGGTTACAAAACTGAAATCTAAAGATGACCAGTCACAAAAAGACAACCAGGCTTGAAACTTTGAAAGTAAAAGTGACTCAGTTGTGTCTAACTCTTTGCAACCCCCATGGACTATACGGTCCACGGAATTCTCTAGCCAGAATAATGGAGTGGGTAGCCTTTCCCTTCTCGGATCTTCCCAATTGAGGAATTGAATGGGGGTCTCCTGCATTTCTGGTAGATTCTTAACCAACTCAGCTAACAGGAAGGCTTTAAACTATAGCCAGTCAATAACTTGCTTACTTTGTTTTTGCATTTTCTACACGTGTCGCCACAAGCTCCTGTCTATGGAGCCCTCCTAATCACTTCTAGTTTGGTGCTGGTGGATCAGAATCAATTTCTGCTCAAATATGAGTTTAAGAGCTTGCTTAAAATTTGCAACATGCCTCAGTTTATCTTTTAATAACATGGGTGTGGGTGTGTGCGTGCTTAGTCATGTCCGACTCTACAGTCTATGGACTGTACCAGGCACTGTAAGGGATAAAAGCTATGATTCTGTGGGTCAAAGAAAGTTCTTTAAATGAATACACTCTTCAAAGTTATCATTCATACAGGGGCAGTGGTTGTATACTCTTTTGCTGTCATTACCTTCTGTTTCTGATAAACTCTTTTGAATAACCTTAAGGGTTTGTCTTCAACTTTTGAGTGTAAATTTATTTTATGAGAGTAAACTAAGTCTTTTAGAATCAAGTCATACTGGTGAAAGAAATAAATCCATGAGAAGGACTTTTTCTGTTGTTCCAACTCACTCTATAAGCAATAGTACAGAGGGTTTTGATGAAGTCAACAGTGAAATGGCTAGATAGCATCACTGACTCAATGGACATGAATTTGAGTAAACTCCGAGACATAGTGAAGGGCAAAGGAGCATGGCGTGCTGCAGTCCAGGGGTTTGCAAAGAGTCAGACACAACTTAGGGATTGAATAACAACAACAGTGAAATAATAGCCAGTGATTTTGAAAGAAGTATATCTTCTAATGTTACTGTTGTTGCCATCTAATATGCATGTTCAAAATGCAGTTTTACTGTGAAATTCTAAATTGTGCATACTAAACACCAGTGTCCACAGGGCTATCAAAGAGGGCCCTTCTCAGTAACTAAGGGGCTTACTAAAGGGGGAGGACTGAGGCAGGACTTAAATGGTTGAAGAGTTGAGGAACTGGTGGGAAGAGGAGAATGGGGGTATAGAAGTCTATGATAGAGGCATCATTTAATTACCATGTCTATGAGGCTGAGGAGAGATGGGATGAATTAATATGAAAATAACAATATATCTGAATAAGTAGAGCATTCCAGGTTATGTTAGAAGGCATATTATTGTTCTTTTAAGTAAAATTATTGTCCATTTACTTATAAATTCCCTTGTATAGCCTTGAACATCTCCCTGTGTGAATATGGCTAACTGCCTCCTTGTTTCCTCTTTAATCAATACCTTGTCTCTCATATTATCTTTAGATCAATTTAGTCACAATAGTTTTAAAATAAACCAAAAAGCAGTTCAGTTCAGTTCAGTTGCTCAGTCGTGTCCGACTCTTTGCGACCCCATGAATCGCAGCACGCCAGGCCTCCCTGTCCATCACCAACTCCTGGAGTTCACTCAGACTCATGTCCATCGAGTCTGTGATGCTATCCAGCTATCTCATCCTCTGTCGTCCCCTTCTCCTCCTGCCTCCAATCCCTCCCAGCATCAGAGTCTTTTCCAATGAGTCAACTCTTCGCATGAGGTGGCCAAAGTACTGGAGTTTCAGCTTTAGCATCATTCCCTCCAAAGAAATCCCAGGGCTGATCTCCTTCAGAATGGACTGGTTGGATC
>SJYQ01000672.1:1804511-1822285 GCA_006410935.1 Redunca redunca
TCATTTTAAAATGGTATCAAGATTTCTGCATGACTAGTTTTACAGGAATAAGCCTTAAGTCGTTAAGGCTTCTGGAGTTGTTACCAGTTATTTGTACCTGGCAGATGCTCAGACACATAACCAGATTCTTCAAAACAGTTGGGAATACATGAAAGAGAGCTTTTTGAAAGACATTAGGGCATTCTCACCAGCAACTGGCCAGACTGCTGGCACCCAGCCGTGTTTCCTGGTAGGCTGGGGAACTTGCCTCTAAGAGGAAGTGTTGTTAGATTAAATCTTCTGCTCTGCAAAGTCACCCTGGGATGCAAATCTTTTCCTGTGCATTAAATGAATTTGGCTTTGCCTATGTCTATTGCTGTCATTTAGTCAATTACATCCTTGTGACACTAGAGACAGCTTTGCCAGTACTATCTTCATCTGCTATTAACAGGATTGAATTTTAAGGTCTGGTGCTGACCTTATTATATCTGAGATCTATTAGGAAGCAAAAACGGGGGAAATTAGGTCACCAAAGGAATCCTAGAAGTTAGTATATTCTATGGAGATTAAAGATCCTGGCTCTTGAAACTTTAATTCAAAATTTCCTAGAGCCAATGGATTCCACAGCTTCCATTTGTGTCACAGCTTCCTGCATAGCTCTAGAGGAAAAACATATTTCTGTGATTACCAACAAGAATGAAGTACTCCAAACTGTATCCACGTCCTGTTTACCTAAGGGTGTCTCTTATTTATTGGAGAATTGAGGAGAGGTTTCTATAAAATTTTGTTTTTCTTTCTGAAACTTGTTTTCACATGAGCCTCCTACCCTATGAGCTTATTATCATGAGTATAAAGGCCAGTGAGAAAAAAAAAGGTAACATTCAACTGTGGAATGGAACTTACCATTTAAGAGCTGCATTCTTTACAGATAAAACTAGTAAGATACTTGACAAGTATAAGTTTGGTTATCTACAGGACAAACAGCACATTGAAAGCTGTTTCTAAAGTATAGGGACAGGAAAGGGTTAAACAGCAGCCAGACCCTTTCTCCTCCCTTTACTCACACTCACAGTCCTCATACATAAACATGTGTGTTGTTATCTGTTGCAAACATAATCATTCTATATTTCAATTATCTTTCCAAATTTAAAGTAAGATAATTCAATCTGCCAACATCTTTATGACTAATATAAAAATAGACATTTTGCACTGATTTCTATTTTCCATTTTCTGTGTTAGAAAGAACCACAAAAGAAAAGAACATCATTGCTTATTGAAGTGTATAGTTACTTCCAATTCATTCTTTTTCTTAAAGATTTTGCTACCATGTAAATAACAAATAATACCTCAACTAAATTTTACAGCAACATTCCTGGAGTTTGAACAGATTGTGCTTAGCTTGCTTCTTCTCTTCAGTATTACCCACACCACCTGCTATCCAAAATACCAAGGCATCCTTCTCTAATAACCCAACACCAGTAACATTGTTAAACTTCTTAATTTCATGAGTTTAGGCATTTTTACACTAAAAGCAAATACAAAGCATACTATGTCTGCATATTTTGTTAGCCCTTTCAATGAAAATAGTTAAAAATCTATCATATTCAGCTCTCAGAGTTAAATAATTATCTGTTAGGAAAGTAAAGCAAAAAATCAGCACCTAATATCTGCCTGAATTATCTCAATGTTACTACAATTATGTAATCTACTCATACAATTTCAGATAGCAAACAGAGCATTGCAATGATTAAGTCTCCACAATTTAAGCAAAGGACACCCTGAAATAGGTGAATAATTTGAGCAAAGGACAGGCAATTGCTGAAGCAGAAACATAAACAGTGAAAACAAAACAGTATTATAATCTGAATTAGCAATTACTTCCAGTTTCCATTTTGCTTCATCGCACACAGCCAGTTTTTAACCATTAGGCTTGTTGATTCTTTGGCCTTAACCAATGACATAACACCATCATAATCATCACACACATACTAATACAATTCTTTTCCATTAGTGTGTATTAGCTCAAATAATAGGCAGACTTAGGGAAATTATAGTTCAAATTGGTTAGCAATAATGTAGAAATATTGATTCTTAATCCAACTCCAAAAATTACCTAATTTTCTTCCCTTGTCCCCCCAATAGAAATACATGGAAAAAAATGTACTTACACTGCACGATGAGCTGCACCAAGGCTTCTCTTGGTTTCACGTTAAATCCATTGTACTGGCTGGTCTGACATCGGTACATTCCTGACATTTCCCTAGATACATTCACAATCCTCAGTGTTCCGTCATAACTCTCCATTTGCATGTTCCCGTCAGGCATTGCGACTTCTTTATCCGCTCTAGACCAAAGGATGATGGGTTTAGGTTTTCCAGTTACTTGACACTGCAGTTCTATTGTGTCTCCTTCTCTGGTGACCAAAGGTGATTTTTCCTGTGGAACAGTCAGATTGGGTGGAACTTGAAATGGGAAAAAGAAAATTTTTCAAGGTTAGTATATACTGGTAAAGCATATTCAAACACAGAAAATCATAAGGAAACAATTTCTGCTGGTTGAAGAAGTGTGACAATTCAGATGACAAAAACTACAGAGACCTTGGATAAGTGGCACATACCCTCATTTAAGTAATTCTAAACTGTTTTCATGTTCTCAAATGAGGACTTCAAACATTAGCAAGATAAATAAGCATTAAACTGGACCGCGAATGATCAACATAAGAACAATCTACTCCATGATTTGTCATTATCAACCATTAACTGGGTCTTTAACATCTACAGTTCACAAAAGAGTGATCCTATTTGCTAAGGTAAGATTGTTTTTCAGTCTTCTGCTTCTTAGGCCATTACCTCTTACCCAAGGATTCTATAAGAAAGGGATAAGAGATATTATAGACTTAGTAGGTATAGTAAATGCAATAGGAAGGGGAAAAAGAAGAACCTCTGATATAAAATCCAAAGTTCTGAAAACTGATTTAGAAACTGACCAAACTGCTAAGGTTTAGGATTTGTTCTCTCCCCTGAGAAAATGAAATGGAACAATGGATTACAATGCCATCCTCTGACAACTGAATGTATCATTCTTTCTGAATTTTAGTATTTTTTGACATTTGAATTTCATATGATTTGCCTTGAACACATTTTGAGATCATTGTAAACAGGCTGTCATGACATTGCCACCATTTCTATAAAATGTATTTCAAATGAGTTTTGAAAAATATATTTCAATAATATAAAAATGTACTTTTCTCAAGTAAAGCTAATTTCTCATGTTGCCGAAGATATTTATTAGAAAATTAGGTTGATTTTTAAAAATTCTGTATTATTATTTATTTTGGCTGTGCTGGGTCTCTGTGGCGTTGCGGCGGCTTCTCTAGTTGTGGTGCGTGGCCTCAGGAGTTGTGGTGTCCGGGCTTACAGTTGCAGTATGTGGGATCTTAGTTCTGCGACCAGGAATCAAACCCAGGTCTCCTGTACTGGGAGTGCAGATTCTTAGCCACTAGACCATCAGGGAAGTACTAGATTGATTTTATAGGAGGTTAACTTTACCACACTTGAAAACATGAACTAATAAAAGGGAAGCATTATTCAATGAGTTTTTAAATTTTTTTAAAAAGGTATCTCCTGTTCCAGTGGAAGACTTTTACTTCTCATACAAATGTATATGAATTCAAAAGTATTTATACAATAGAGGATCTGTAAGAAAAGCATGGGCTAAATTAGAATGGCAGAATAAGAATAACCAGAAACATACACATAATTCTATCCTTGTGAAAATGTCATACATTTTCCCCTTTGGAGGTAATACTGCATATGAACAAAAAGGCAAAAATTTTATTTGCCCTTCTAGCATTACTGTGCTCCAGTGCCCAGGAATAAAACAAACATATTTAACCTTTAATATATTTTTCTACTAATGTTGAACTGTTTTTCTCTTATACATATAGAAAACAAAATTTACAAAGTTATATCAGAATTAATTATCTTGCTGTTTAAATATCTTCGTGTCTACTGTTCCATTTAATTCCTTCATTTACTTCTAGTTTAAAAAACTATTTAACCATGCACAGCATCTTAGAAATTAGAAAACATGAAACATTTACCACTATCTTCTTGAAATATATATACATTCTAGGAAATGGCATTGACAAAGACATGTTTAAATATGGCTGCATTAAAAAAAAAAAAACCCTATATGATTAAATAATTTACTCTAGTAAATATAAATGACTAAATAATGTAGCTAAATAATTTGTTCTTTTTGAAGTGAATCACCAGAGAATGATACAATACTAAACAAGCATCACCTTGTAACAACAAGATCAAAGAAAAGCTGAAATATTTATTCACCCTCCATGAGAAAGTATACAGAATAACAGCAATAACCTCAACATTTAACATTAATTATGCTCGTATTGTGTACCTGGCATAATTAGGAATTTTACATTTTCATGAATTCTCATGACCATCCTTGAGTCAAATGTTTAATATTAATTTAACAAATGAGAAAACTGGGAATAAGAGAAGATAAATACTTTGATTTGAGCAGAATTAAAACTGAGGCAAATTGATAGCAGGTGGCTGATGTAGAGATATGAACCCTGAAGCAGGCTTTAGCAAACTATGGTGTTTCAAAGGAATAATGCATTAGCACTGGACTCCTCTCCTTTTGCTCATAATTACTTTGTTCCTATGGACAAACTGGAACAGTTTTCCCTGCCTATCTCTTGGTTGGCATCTCAGGGACAATAAAACGGTCTAGGTAGAAATGTGACGGGGTATGTAACACATATGCTACAAATTACCTTATCTTTCTATATTGTATCTTATATATCTGCCTTAAATATATATTTTAAGATACATATATATACTAGATATATATTAGAATACTATAATAAATACTAGAATAATTCCCATCTATGGCAAAATAGATGGCAATGGCACCCCACTCCAGCACTCTTGCCTGGAAAATCCCATGGATGGAGGAGCCTGGTGGGCCGCAGTCCATGGGGTCGCTAAGAGTCGGATACGACTGAGCGACTTCACTTTCACTTTTCACTTTCATGCATTGGAGAAGGAAATGGCAACCCAGTCCAGTGTTCTTGCCTGGAGAATTCCAGGGATGGGGGAGCCTCATGGGCTGCCGTCTATGGGGTCGCACAGAGTCGGACGTGACTGAAGCGACTTAGCAGCAGCATGGCAAAATAAATATCCAAATTATTTTACATTTGTATAAAATAATGAAAATAAATTATACATTAAAAGATTATTTAATGGAGTGTTATTTAAAATTGGAAATTTTCACCTCTTCCAAAAACAAGTCACATGACCTTGGTCAAGCTTAAACACTCTGAGTATGAATTTCTTCATTTTTGAAACTAAGAATTGATATTTAACCAACTCCAAGGGTATTAATGTTCTGATTATAGGAACAAACAGTAAAACATTAAAGATAGGAGAGGGCTAATAAAAGTATCCATTTTCTGATTAAAGAAGATGAATATTCAAAGATCTTATTACATTAGGCCAGTCTAACCAAAAGAGATCCTTGGCTAGCTATATTCTTTTTAAGTTTATCACGCTAAATAGTTAAAAAAAAAAAAAAATCCCTTGTAAATGTAATCATTTGTTAGATAAACTTTTCTCCTTTTATAATAAAAATTATAGAAATGTAAACCTCAGTTTTAAAACAAATACCAAAGTCCAGTTAAAATACAGCTTAATTTCCACCTTTTCCATGATGTTTTTGAAATTTTTATTTCAGAGTTAACCCCTTCTTTGCAGCTTTCTTGGCTAAGAAGTTCCTAAAATGTTAAGTTTTTATAGGTTTCCCTCTTTCTCTCCACATTATATTTTCCATTTTCTAGAATGCTCTAAGTTATCATTATTATTATATTTTTTTCTGTTAGGAGATTTTGTTTGTTCTCATGAATATCTCTCTGTTTTATANGGGTTATAATAAGAATTATAACTTTACCTCAAGATTCTTTCAGTCTGTAATTGCAGCCTACTATGATTTTCCAAAATTCTTGCAAGTCCTTAAACCTAAGCACTATTTATTTCTTGACTTAGTTGATAGCTAATTATGAGGACACTTGATATGCTAATTAAAAACCATAGACTTTTCTTTGTTTAGCATTTATTCTAACTCATCACTTCCAATCAGCTGCTTTGGTTTGTCTATCAAAAATCTCTCTTATCTCTCCCCATTTCTTTTCATGGCTATAGGAATATTTTTTAGTAAATTCATCATTATTTCTTCTTGTGACAATGCCCTAAGTGGGCTTTCTGTCACCAGTCTAATTCTTCCTGTCCTCCTGCTTCCCTGTCATAAGATTTGTCATCAGAAATGCAATTATGTTTCTGTCACTATGAAAATTCAATCCTCAGTGAGAGTGTTCATACTAATACTGCTTTAATTAAATAAAAGAAACTGAAATCAGACTGACATATTTTATTTAAAAAAATCATGATATAGTCACATAATAGATTGTGATACAGCATTTTCAAGTGATGATATAATTGACCCACATTTATTGATAAAGATATTTATATTGTTAAGCAAGAAAAGCATTCTTGTGAAGAGTATGGCCAGCTATAACCACTATTAATAAGTGAGTAAAAGATGTTCAGTTCAGTTCAGTTCAGTTCAGTCACTCAGTCGTGTCCAACCCTCTGCGACCCCATGAATCGCAGCACGCCAGGCCTCCCTGTCCATCACCAACTCCCGGAGTTCACTCATACTCACGTCCATCGAGTCAGTGATGCCATCCAGCCATCTCATCCTCTGTCATCCCCTTCTCCTCCTGCCCCCAATCCCTCCCAGTAAAAGATGTTACTGAACAGTATATACCATATCATATTTTTATATAGAAAAAACACATGCCAATGAATGTCAGCAGAGAGCTTCTTAGAGGCGAGAATATACATGATTCACCTTTATATTTGCAGAAACCCCCACTCTCTTTTGCAGTCTCTGAGTTAACAGGAACTCAGTAAAAATGTTTATACCAAATGTACAAATTAAGACAGTGAGGCAGTTATTACTGAGTTAGAGAGGAAAACAAGACTTACACAGGGGAAAATGTAGAGGAAAAGAAAGCCTAGAAGGAATTACACTGAAACACTAACAGTAGTTCTCTCTGAATGTGGAATTATTGGTAAATTTTATTTTTGGTATATTTTTCTTCATTTTTCACTCTTCTATAATATATGCTATGCATATTAGCATATTGTAGGGTTCAAGAACTCAGAGAAACTTAAAACGTTAATGCAGCCTATTTTCCAAAGCTCATCTGATGAAAACTCCACTTTTCAATAACAGATACACTGATCTAGGCAACACAGTCTTAGAAACACTCTTCTAGAATCACTCACTCCTACAACATTCATTTACTTACAGTTCCACTGACCTTGAGCCTCAGTGCTCTTGCAGTTCTTTCCTGTGTTCAGCAAGTCTGGCCCTGTCTTCTAGCACTCCTGCTTGTCCCATGTGTTGAGATTCAGTTCAAAGTTACCACTTAGGTGATAACTTTGCCCACCCCTCGGCTGAGCTGGTTCTTCACTCTTCTTGACCACATATTGGGTGTATACCCACTTCAGCTGTACTCATGGCTTCACCCTGTATATTCTCCCATGTCTATATCCCTGACCACACAGCTCTGTGAAGGCACAGTGTCTTGCTCTATCTCTAAAGCCTGATGCCCTACTTTTCTGGTTGGCACAAACCAGGAAGTTAAAAAATAACTGAGGAAGGAAGAAGGAGAGAGAGAGCAAAAGGAGTTAAGAAGGAGAAAAGATAAAATGCTAAGACTATGAGAAAGAAAAGTGAAAGTCACTCAGTCGTATCCCACTCTTTGTGACCCCATGGACTACACAGTCTATGAAATTCTCCAGGCCAGAATACTGGAGTATTCTCCCTTCTCCAGGCGATCTTCCCAATCCAAGGATTGAACCCAGGTCTCCTACATCACAGGCTGATTCTTTACCAGCTGAGCCACCAGGGAAGCCCATATGGAAATAAATATGAGATAAAAAGCATGAATATTTTCTAAAAAGCAATAATGACCAAATGTAAAAATTCTACAATTATTTCAACTAGCAGAATTTCCACTAAAATATATTGTTAATATAGATTTCAAATGTAGTAGTTATTGAGATCTGGGGAGGTATGTGAGAGTTAAGGGGATCTTCCTGATGGCTCAAAAGTTAAAGAATCTGCCTGCAATTCAGGAGACACTGGTTTGATCCCTGGTTTGGGAAGATTCCCTGGAGTAGGAAGTGGTTTCCAACTCCTGTATTCTTACCTAGAGAATTCCATGGACTGCGGAGTCTGGCAGGATCTCAAAGAGAGTTAAGAGAGTCAAAAAAGGGCTCTTGTAGTTTTCCTTTTCTTTCACCTTTCATTTAAGATTTGGATAAATTGTAAATTAAAAACAAACAAACAACAAAAGTGCCAACAGGATATATTATTTAATTTGTTCATAATGGTTTTCATGCTCTTTCTCTAATCAACTAAGTTATTTTTTACTAAAATATTGACTCGTAATAAAAACATCAAATTAAGGAGAAATGTAAGAAATGTCTACAGCTAGGTTTATTCATATTATATTTGCTAGAAAAATGTCTCTCCTATTAAAAACACAAAGATACATATAGTCTCTGATATATAGCCTATAATACGCTGACCTTGCTTTGATTTTTTCTTATCTAAAATGCTATTGTAGGAGATGCTATAATCAAAGAGACTTCAAAAACATGATAAGGCACCAAAACTTCTCATCCCAAACATAACAAAAAATAGGCAAGTAATTTGAGCAAACTGGTTTTCTGTCAATTCTTCCATTGTATCAGAGGCTGTAAAGTAAAGCAAATGTAGAAAATAAAAATGCTTTCATTTCTTCATTAGGAAGGAAGGTGAGGAAATTCAATCTTAGCTTTTACTCAAAAAATGGTGGGCTTATTTTCCTCACTCAAAAGAATAAGGGGAAAGTTAGTTCATCTCAACTATATGAGAAAATATGCTGTTAGAAACAAAAAAAAATCACAATATGCTTATTACGAGTTTATTGCTTTAAAATATATAAATCTGTATAGTGCATTTTAATAGTAGATATTTAAATAAGATGCATTTCTTTAATACAAAAATTGTAATAAACTAATAAGTGGAATTGTCTCCAGAAGGACATCCAGATTCATATTTTCAAGAATCCCAAAATAAGTATGGCACTAATTTAATTATATTTGAGTTTTAGGGAGAAGTAATTTATAACACATATGTATGTTTTAGAGTGGAATGTATAATCGATATTTAAAACATAAATAAATAAGACCAAAATAATATTTTGTGTTTATACAAATGAACCTCAGAAATCAAAATTCAAGCATGCTCATGCTGACTAGGTCTATGTAAACACATGTAAAAAAGTTAAGACTCAAGTAAATAGTGAATTTGTAGATTTAACTAATCCAAATGAACCAAATTTATTGTATTTTTTTAACCTTAAAAAACAATAAATGAAGTAAAACTTTCCTGTAGACTTTATGTAAGTTTCAAGCTTAGTGACCTAGTGATTGAAACTCAAAGGTTAGAAAAATCCTTAATTCAAACCTCAAAGTTTTAAAGGAAACATATTCTCTCACACTTGAGTGCTTTGTCAGTGTCTAAGTCAGCAGTTGTTTTTTTTTTTTCCCTGCCAACACATTACACATTAGCTTTGTAAGCATGTGGAGAAAGAAATGGAAACCCACTCCAGTACCCTTGCCTGGAGAATCCCATGGACAGAGGAGCCTGGTAGGCTACAGTCCATGGTGTTGCAAGGAGTCAGACAATGACTGAACAACTTCACTTTCACTTTCTTGAAGCATGAGACTTACATGGAGGTATAGAACTGAATAGATGGGGAAACAGTGGAAAAGGTGGCTGGCTTTATTGTGGGGGGCTCCAAAATCACTGCAGATGGTGATTGCAGCCATGAAATTAAAAGTTATGACCAACTTAGACAGCATATTAAACAGCAGAGACATTACTTTGTCAATAAAGGTCTGTCTAGTCAAGGCTAAGGTTTTTCCAATAGTCATGTATGGATGTGAGAGTTGGAATATAAAGAAAGCTGAATGCTGAATAATTGATGCTTTTGAACTGTGGTGTTGGAGAAGACTCTTGAGAGTCCCTTGGACTGCAAGGAGATCCAACCAGTCCATTCTGAAGGAGATCAGCCCTGAGTGTTCATTGGAAGGACTGATGCTAAAGCTGAAACTCCAGTACTTTGGCCACCTCATGCGAAGAGCTGACTCATTGGAAAAGACCCTGATGTTGGGAAAGATTGAAGATGAGAGGAGAAGGGGACAATAGAGGATGAGATGGCTGGATGGCATCACCGACTAAATGGACATGGGTTTTGTGTAGACTCCAGAAGTTGGTGATGGACAGGGAGGCCTGGCGTGCTGCAGTTCATGGGGTCACGAAGAGTCGGACACGACTGAGTGACTGAACTGAACTGAAAGAACTGAAAACTGAATGGGCCTCCCAAGTGGCTCAGAGGGTAAAGAATCTACCTGTAATGCAGGAGATGCAGGATTCAGTTCAGTTCAGTTCAGTCGCTCAGTCGTTCAGTCCCTGGGTCAGGAAGATCCTCTGTAGAAGGACATGGAAACCCACTCAAGTTTTCTTGGCTGGGGGATCCCAAGAACAGAGGAAACTGAAGGGTCCATAGGGTCACAAAAGTCGGACATGGCTGAAGGGACTGATCACACATGAAAAGAACTAAATAGCTTGCAATTGCAACAGTTATCAATGGCATATCAGTAATGCCTTTTAGTAATGGACTATGGCTTAAGTATGGAGAAGGAAATGGCAACCTACTCCAGTTTCTTGCCTTGAGAATCCCACAGAGAGAAGAGCCAAGCAGGCTTACAGTTCATGGGGTCACAAAGAGTCGGACACGACTGAATGACTGACATACACACATGGGGTAAGATAAGCCTGTGGTTAAGTGAGATTGTCAGCATCTGGTTCTAACTACACTCAATTTTCTTCCATTCAATTAAGTATCTTCAATCTAAGAGAGAATAATATCATAACTATAAACTATGTTTTAAGACCTTTACATACTAATGGTTGAAATATTTTAATTATCATGTGCCTCATAGAGCTATGAACACATTTTGATGAACATACCACTAAGATTTAGAATAATAGCCTTAATATATGGAATTTATAAGTGGCCACTGGAAAACATTCATATGATATAAGGTAAATCTGATTATTCCTTTCAATATAAAAATAATTCTAATCCAAATATCCAAAATACTTTTTAAACAAATAAGCTTGAATCATTTTCTTAATAATTTGTGTCAATTAAAATATCTAGTAAGATGTGTTTGAAAGATATTCAAGGTGACAAAAGAAATCCAACATGCTAAAGACTCCTCAGTTATTAATGAGCTTCTCATATATGTCTGAGTGAACTCCAGGAGTTGGTGATGGACAGGGAGGCCTGGCGAGCTGCAATTCATTGGGTCACAAAGAGTTGGACACAATTGAGTGACTGAACTGAACTGAACATATACGCTATCTTTCAGAGACCATGAGGGTAACAATATTTGATAAAAGACAGCAACACTCTAAAAGCTCATTTCTCATGACAGAAATAAAGGTTGCCAATAGGTACTTCCTGTTTTGTAAAAACATAGAGATAATATGGTGATTTATATGATATGCAGCACACAGAGTACTTCTGCAGTTTTTTTTAATATGAAGAATATCCCAGAGCCATAGGTTAATATAGTATAATAATATATTGCGCTGCTGCACTTTCTTCTGAATTATCTTCCCCTTTATAAATAAATCATTAAAATCTAATTGATGATTTTTTCTCTCTCCTTCTAAAAAGATCTTACTATTTCTGAGCTACTCTTCCTTTATAATATTATTCTACAATTCAAATAGCGTCAGCAGCTCCCCATTTTCTAGAACTAGACTAAATCCCATTGTTTGTTTTCCATCTTACCTTCCACCATTATTAATTTATAGTGCTTCTGTGAAAAGCTCTCTATTCAACTTAGATAGGTTACTTTTGGTCTGCTCTTGGGCTTCCCTGGTGGCTCAGATGGTAAAAAATTTGCCTGCAATGCAGGAGACGGGGACTGATCCCTGGGTTGGGAAAATCCCCTGGAGCAGGGAATGGCTACCCCTGGAGCAGGGAATGGCTACCTACTCCAGTATTCTTGCCTGGAGAATTCCATGGACTAAGGAGACTGGTGCCAGGTTACAGTCCATGGGATTTCAAAACGTCGGACACTTTCACTTTGGTTGGCTTAACACTTGGCTCATTTCCTACTCATTGTCTTCCATCTTTCCTTGTAGGAATGATTTTTCCAAAATAATTCCCATCCAATGATTCCCAATTCTTCTAAGGCCCCATTGAAATTTCCTATTCTCTTAAGTCTTTCCTAATTTCTGTATCTTTGTATCACACGCCACATCTCTGAATAACAGTATGTCTGACTTACTCTATCAATGTATTATGACAAAATGTCTACTCCCTTACATATGTAGTTAAAACATTCTAAGGTAAGTATCAGATTTTATCTATTTCCTCAGAAATGGCTCCCATACCTTGTGATGTGTTAAAGTATTTTAGGGCTTCCCTAGTGGAAAGTATTTTAGAGGTGCTTAATACATTTTTGATTGACTGATGGAGCACCAATCAAGGTTACTAAGCAACCACAGTAAGAAAACTATTGATGAATAATCACCTCTTGATTATTTGAGCTTAGTTATAAAGTATATGAATTTCAAGATCGTTTTTTTACACATGAACTCTTTCTATTTTTAACGGAAAAAACACAAAAACAATAGGTTTTCATAAAGTTAGACCTTACACTAGATTTTAATTTGGGCACAGTAAAGATGCTTGAGAGGCCCTTGGACTGCAAGGAGATCCAACCAGTCCATTCCGAAGGAGATCAGCCCTGGGATTTCTTGGAAGGAATGATGCTAAAGCTGAAACTTCAGTACTTTGGCCACCTCATGGGAAGAGTTGACTCATTGGAAAAGACTCTGATTTGGGGAGGGATTGGGGGCAGGAGGAGAAGGGGACGACAGAAGATGAGCTGGCTGGATGGCATCACTGACTCAATGGACTTGAGTCTGAATGAACTCCGGGAGTTGGTGATGGACAGGGAGGCCTGGCGTGCTGCGATTCATGGGGTCGCAAAGAGTTGGACACGACTGAGTGACTGAACTAACTAACTAAAGATGCAAGGAAGTAAAATATTAGAAATATTTGGTAGTAGTGAGTAATTTGTCTATACGTGGCTTTCCTCCATCATCAGTAAAGAAAAGGCTAGTTGGCTTTACAACAGAATGTCAGTTTAGACCCATATTTTAAGATTTGTATTACTTACAGTCTTTTTTGTAAATCACATATGAAATAGATATATTTTTAAACATGCCATCATACCATATGGCAAGCTTACTGTTTCTGTCCATGATATGAATAAGCATAAATACTTCTCTTATCATATGCTGTGGATAAAAACTGTCCTTTTTGCACTGACACACACATTTTTTTTTTTTTTTTACCGACTCACCCATAATAAAGCAGAAGATGCTAATAAAGCAAGATTGACAATGATTTACAAATCTAGCTACAGAGCAGGATGAAAGCATGCATTAAAAACAAACATGGGATTAAAATACCATGATGTGTGCTTTTGGAAATTCTAAAGGGAAATGGGCATGCATACACCCACATAAACACACACACACATGCAAAGTGCTTATTTTTTAAAGAGTTAAAGAAAATCTTATTATAAGGGTACTACTAGTGATTTGAAATCTATGGGAGGAGGCAAGATTCTGAGGAGTAGCAACTGTGGAAGGTTTAGTATTAGAAGATGGAGGACATGCAGTGTCACTCAATCAGGATAACGGGTTTGGCAGGCAACAGTTGTGGCTGTTCCAACTCCCCTCTCCCAGCAGGTGCTGCTATGGCACAAGAATTGTCTCCGAGGGCTTCAGTGGAACACAAAGTATAAGATGAAATAGCAACACAGAAAATCATTCCCTGAGTGGCATTTATATTTTCTCTGCTAAACAAGATACAGGGCCAGTTGGAAGTAAACACAGGTTCTAGCTTTGCTGCCTCAGAAACAGATAAGTAAATGGGGCCTTAAGCTGGGGATGCTTATGAAGCATTTGCTTAGATTTAGTTCTCAAGTATCTTGAATTGTTATGATCTTCACATAATCTGGTTTTCTAACTTGAGCTTATAATAAAATATTTTATAGAATCATTAATAGAAATCTATGTCAAGAAGACAATGTTTTGCTGATATTCTGGGACAAAGATGTGAAAGCATATCTTTTTTTTTTTTTTCCTGGGTTTAACTTCTCTTTCCTGACTTATTGTATGTTTCTCATATACTGAAATACAGAAGTGAATGATGGTCACTGACTGAATATGTAAAGTATTGCAAATGAAACACTTGTTTTCTTTGGAACAACAACAACAAAAATGAGACCAAGATCATTCTGCTTGCCAGTAACTCAAATTATGTTAAACTTTTAGCAAGCTAGGAATCTGAACTAGACTGAGAATGTTGGAAGATACGGACCATAAAAGAAGCACTTGCCCTTATTCTTGAATAAGAAAGGAGATATTATAATAGTCAAAACAACAAATAAAGTGCTAAGATTTTAATTATTTAGAAAAGAAAGAAGCATGGTTTTGCATTGTAGACTTTGCCATTTGATTTTGGAATACATTCTTAAATAAATGTAGTTACGTTACACATCATTTTAATGTGCATTTCTCGCTTTACATTGTTTTACTTGTTGTTTATATTTATTTTAGACTAGGGAAATGATGTTGATGTTAGATAAAAGCAAATCAAGTGATTTTTTTATTTGAGTTTGAAATGGGTCATAAAGCAGCAGAGACAACTCACAACATCAACAATGTATTTGGCCCAGGGACTGCTATTGAACATATAGTCCAAGGGTGGTTCAAAAAGTTTTGCAAAGGGGATGAGAGCCTTACAGATGGTGATCAAGGTGGGTGGCCATCAGAAGCTGACAATGACCAATTGAGAGGATCACTGAAGCTGATCCTCTTAAAACTATACAAGAAGCTGTCGAAGAACTCAACCTCAACCATTCTATGGTCATTTGGCATTTGAAACAAATTGTAAAGGTGAAAAAACTCGATAAGGGGGTGCCTCTGAGCTGACCACAAATCAAAAAATTGTCAATTTGAAATGTCATCTTCTCTTCCTCCTTGCAACAACAAACCATTTCTCAATTGGACTGTGACAGGTGACAGTAAGTTGATTTTGTATGACAACCAGTGAGGACCAGCTATGTGGTTGGACTGAGAAGAAGCTCCAGAGCACTTCCCAAAGTCAAAGTTGCACCAAAAGAAAGCCACGGTCACTGTTTGGTGGTCTGCTGCCATCCACTACAGCTTCCTGAATCCTGGCAAAACCATCACATCTGAGAAGTGTGCTCAGCAAATCAATTAGATGCACCAAAAACTACAATACCTGAAGCCAGCATTGGTCAACAGAAAGGGCCCAATTCTTCGGCACAACACACTACCACACATAGCACAACCAATGCTTCTAAAGTTGAATGAATTTGGCTATGAAGTGTTTCCTCATTCGCCATATTCACCTGATCCCTTACCAACTGACTACCACTACTTCAAACATCTAGACAACTTTTGGCAGGGAAAATGCTTCCACAACCAACAGGAGGCAGAAAACACTTTCCAAGAGTTCATCGAATCTCAAAGCACAGACTTCTACGCTACAGGAAAAAAACAAACTTATTTCTCATTGATAAAAATGTATTGATGGTAATGGTTTCTCTTTTGATGAATAAAGATGTGTTTGAGCCTAGTTGTAATGATTTAAAATTCACAGTCTAAAACAGTAATTACTGTATTAGTAATTTACTTAGTATTTAACAACCTAAAAACTAAGATATGACTAGGTCATTTGATGAAAATGTAATCAATCTATAACCATTTCTGGGAAATAAAGGGCCAATTCCTCAACTCTCCACTGTTAATCAAGTTCGACATCATATTTGGTATATGTTATTTTTTTAATAATGCAGAATAAAGCTGGAAAATATAGTTATTTAGGGATAAGAAATTGATTAAGAATTTAAACTTTAAAAGTTGAATATCACATTCTAAGACTCTTGAGAGTCCCTTGGACTGCAAGGATGTCCAACCAGTCCATTCTGAAGGAGATCAACCCTGGGATTTCTTTGGAAGGAATGACGCTAAAGCTAAAACTCCAGTACTTTGGCCACCTCATGCGAAGAGTTGACTCATTGCAAAAGACTCATGCTGGGAGGGATTGGGGGCAGGAGAAGAAGGGGACGACCGAGGATGAGATGGCTGGATGGCATCACTGACTCGATGGACGCAAGTCTGAGTGAACTCCGGGAGTTGGTGATGGACAGGGAGGCCTGGCGTGCTGCAATTCATGGGGTCGCAAAGAGTCGGACGCAACTGAGCGACTGAACTGAACTGAACTGAAACATATATAAACTAAAAGTGTCAAGCAGGAGAGTCCTAGAGGCTAAAAGTTAACTCAGATAGTCCCAAATTCATAAAATGTTGATATTCCATAATACAGTTGTGCTCTTGCCTACTTACTCTAAAAATATTGTGCCATGATTTGTCCAGATACATTTAAATATGTGTATAAATGCACTACCACTTAAAATAACACTTTGGAGTAACAAAGGCAGATCTGCATATATGAAAACATGCACTAGGCAGGACTTATTACCAATTCATTTTACTACACATTTGTCAGCCCCTCAAATAGGTACATATGCTTAAGACTGGGGCAAGAGAGATAAATTAGACCTTTAACTACTTTCAGAACTTACAGTGTACATGATGAAAGCTGATAAATAAGGAGAATTCTCAGTAACTGATCATTGTTCACAATCATTTTTAAGTCAGAAGGCTTTTTTAAATTGAGATGCAGAGTTCGGAACAGTTGTAAATGTACAAGATCAAAATTTTACCTAAACTCAGTGACTACCACTTACTAACTGTACAATCTTGGTTTGTCTTTGTTTTCTCATCAGCAAACAAGGCTGATGAAAAGAATTTAATGCGAATTTAAAAATAAAATGGTATAAGTTACATTAGAGCATCCTGTGAAATGAAACATATTTCAAGTTGTATAATATACTTTTAAAGAGCCAGGCTCAGGTCTGGCAGCCTGGATTCAGCTCTACCACCTACTAGCTGAATAACCTTGGGAAAGTTACCTAACCAGTATCTTAGTTTAACTAAAGTCAGCATTATATTACTTACTTCAATTTTATTTTTTTTAGTATTAAACAGTATAATATACCTAAAATCTTGACCATAAGGTCTATCATATAACAAATCCTCAAAATTCTCATCTTTGTCTTTTATTAGGGTGATATCAACAACTACGAGGGATTCCCTGGTGGCTTAGCAGTAAAGAATCTGCCTGCAAATGAAAGAGATGTGCGAGGAGATGCAGATTCAATCCCTTGGTGGGGAAGGTCCCCTGGAGAAGGAAATAGCAACCCACTCCAGTATTCTTGCTTGGAAAATCCCAGGGACAGAGGTGACTCGTGGGCCATAGTCCACGGGGTCACAAAGAGTCAGACACAACTTAGTAACTAAAGCACCACAAACATTAATGACTATGACTGTATTTTATTGTTCTGTATATATGTCTGTATTAGGGCCAAGATTTTGTTTTATTCATACTAGTGATGTCTCAAATA
>SJYQ01000672.1:1822294-1838872 GCA_006410935.1 Redunca redunca
GATGACATTATTTGAAAAAGATAACATTTTGGAAAGGATAGGAATGAACCTTTTTAATCTGAATAGTCAGAGACATTCCCCAAGGCCATCCAAAGAAAGCAGGTTGCAGATTTCTGCCATTAGATACAACAACTTGTTCTGTGTATTTGGATAGTATTATAAAATAGCACATAATGCAGATATTCTAGGTCTCAGTCTATTTCTATGAAGTAATGAGGTTTGGACATTCCTAAATACATATATTCCTCCCTTATGAGGATGACAAAATGTCAGCGCTGTCCATTTTCACAAAGGTCAGGGTATTGCCATGAAAACCAGGGACAAATAAGTAAAAATAAACTGTCTGATCATGTTAATTATGTGATCGCTTCTTTGGATGAGGAATTCTAAATTAAAAAGAGGATAAGCTATAAACTATATATCAAACGTACTTAATGAAAGCATAGAAAAAAAAGATGCTTTAAAGAAATTCACAATTTATTTTCAAGAGCAACTGTTGGTCACAGAGGTAGACTCCTCAATGACAAATGGCTAGAAAAATCAATTTACTTCTATAATAAAAAGGCCATTTGTCTCCTTTTAGAATCCATGTGACATTGTTTGGCCTTTCATAAATGATCAGTCTGAATAATGTCTATGGTTTACAAATTCCCTAACTACATCACTGATTATGTACCAATGAATATGCCTTATCCTGTGGAAATAGACACTCTCGCCATTTTAACAAACATTTTAACCTAAATAAAGCTGGCTCTTTCATGCTTTGCCAAGAGCATAGCGAAAACCAGTCGACCCCATGAATAGTAGCTGCACCAAGCTCCTCTGTCCATGGGATTTTCAAGGTAAGAGTACTGGAGTGGGTTGCCATTTCCTTCTCCAATTAGTAGATAACTGGTCAATTAAAACATAGGATTTTTCTTATAACACATGGTGACTTTATTAAGAAAATTTCTACACATGCACGATTGCATTTTATGATTCAATCTGCCACTCTGTAGAAGTATAGAATGCTACAACAAAAATATGGGCCTAATTTTGGAGCTACATAAAAACTCATATAACGTCATTGATAGGAAGGATATATAACTCATTCTCAGCTAACAAATGTGTGAATAGAGTTTTGTACCATTTTATTAATGTAGTTTTACATTGCATTTTATTCCTAAGCAAGGATATTTCCATTTAAATGTCAACTAAATATATTCTGTTTACAAGTATTATTTAGACAGTCTCAGTAAAAGTGGACTACTTATGTTTCATTTATAGTGCACTGTTATTCACACTAAATGCATTTTAGAGCACAGACATTTGAACTGCTTGTCATTTTATTATTTCTACTTTGCATATTTTAATTACCAATATATTTCATACTGTGCATGGAACCTCTTTTTAAAGTGCAGTCATATGCTTCTCAGTTCACATCTTTCTAATATCATTATTACTGATAGAATATCCCTAAAATTTGGGAAACGCTTATTTACCTGATCTATTTATGTACTTGAAAGAAACCTGGTATTCTCAGTTCTTCATTCCCCTGGAGATTATCGTCTTGTTCTCTTTTCTAAAACTCTCATTTCTGAGCCTAGGCTGTCTCTTAGGTTGACTTTCACTCAACTGGACTGCTCAGGTTCTAATTCTTTAGTCAAAGAGGTAAGAAGGCAGACATGACGTGATTTGGGTTTTCTGAGATGGAGTCACTTATCAAAAATAAATTTCTCATAGTTTATCTCTTGAGCCTGACATTATATTACCTGTGTTCGTTCCATTGAGAAGCTGTGTGTCTTTTGTAAAGAGCCTAGGTTTTGCAGTTAGAACTGACTTGTGTTCAACATTTTGAAATGCTTCAGCATATGCTAATACTTCGCTTTTTTAATTGGGTGTGTACACTAAGTTACATGCTTACAATTCAAGCATTATTCCGTTTTTGTTATGCTGCTATAAAAGTTAAAAAAATATTTCATTGACAATGTTATCTACACAGGCATGCTGAAAGTTTTAATGTATAGTCTCAGGTTACTTTAACATATAATTTATGCCACTCAGGAGCACACACCCCTAGATGTGGTTAGGCAGGATTTTAAAGATATAAACCCTGGGTTCTCTCTTCTCAGGAAGCTAGGACAAGTCAAATATCATCATGTTCAGTTGCACTAGAGGATTTTTAACCTAGCATAATGCTGAAAGTGGTCTTTTTGGGTGAAAAGAATACTGCTCAATCTATACACCTAGGTCAGAATAGGGTAAGGCTTCGTCTCATTTTAGTGATAGGGATATGAGATAGGCAAACAGAACCTGACATCCTAACACTCTTTGAAGTGATGTTCTCAGAGTAGGGAAGAGAGTTGTGCTCTGCCATCAATCTAACACATGACCCGACTAGACTGTTACATGAATTCCTCTTAGAATATTTTAATACCTGCCAACAGTAATCCTTTCATGCAAGGCCCTTGTTAAATGGTATAACTAAATATAAGAATCACCTGAGATAGTAAAGGGAAGTACCCATTTAATGTAAGCTGCTGCAAGCTTATACTGAATTTGGAATCTGAGATCATAAACTTGAATTAGGATGTGATCATAGGAAGTGAACAAGTACATCTAAACTTTGGGATCTCATTTTCCACTCTATAAAATGAAAGGTACCAGAAAATTTATAAATGTCTTCAGTATTTAAAACCAATTCCAATAACTGAGACATTTAGAAATATTTTAAACTTGTTTTACAAAATAGGTATCTAGGAACCTGAACAAATTATCTTTTGCTTTTATTTAAAAATAGATATCCAGGGATCATAAATATCCTTAAATTGTGCCACCAAAATCCTAATTGTAATGATTTACTAAATTTATTTAATCTCTGGCCTAACCTCACTGATATCTCACAATGAAGGATGAAAACTTAAGACTATGAAAACTAATGAGGGCCTTTTCACATTAAAATGTAAGCTGATTTAGAGGGCAAAGTCCTTTGCACTAATGGTAGTTCTAACTTCTGTTTTGGAGTTATTGAAAGAAATAGCTTAGATTGAAGACATTCCAAACTGTAAAACAAAACCTAGACAATATACAAACAAATTATGTCACTATAACAATTTTCTATCTAATGCCAGAGATCTAGGATTCTATATTTATTGCTATTACATAAAGTAAAATAGTGATCAAACTGTTAGTCTATGGATCTAGTTTCTATGGATAATTCTATTTATTTCTCTGTTCTTCAATTAATAATGGTAGCTTGGTAGTGTCATTTAAAAAGAACATAAAAATCCCAAGTGTTATCATAATTATATCAGTAGTGACTCACCCCACACCTCTATCTTCTTCTCTAGTCAAGAGATGCAGAGTGAGTCCTGGTATTGTAGCTTTAATAATATATCCTGATTTACATCCATTCGCTACTATAAATTTGATGGAGACACTTATTTTTCATCAGTTAATGAATATAATTTTCACAATTCTTTCTTTAACTTGCATAAAGTATTGGTAATTATAATTTTAAGTGCAAATTATGAAACCAACTAATGGTATTCAGCCCTATAGATTAGAGGAATTTCTATACAGTCATTTAAAATTTAAATAGTTTCCATGTTCCCATTGCTTGAATTTATAAATGGATGAAGGGTGTAGGAAACATAAATTGAGCATTCATTCCTATTTTCTCATTGACTTGTTCTTATCTCAGTGTAATCTTGGAATTTCAAAAAGTGTTTAATTCTGCCAAGTGAAGGAAGTCCTCAACACATGACACAGTAATTACATAGTAGTTAATTAACCACTGTTAAACTATAAGTTGTAAGGCAGAACAGGGCTTCCCTTGTGGATCAGCAGTAAAAGAATCTGCCTGCAAAGAAGGAGACACAGCAGACACTGGTTGGATCTCAGGTTCAGGAATATTCCCTGGAAGAGGCATGACAGCGCACTCCAGTATTCTTGCCTGGAAAATTCCATGGACAGAGGAGCCTGGTGGCCTGTGGTCCATGGGGTCGCAAAGAGTTGGACACGACTGAAGTGAATGGGCATGTACATAAGATAGAACCTTTGTTCTTAAATTTGAGGGAAAAAAACTGTTGGATGTTTTAAGATGATAATTAGAAGAAAGTTGTAAATCTGATATTATTTTCATCATTGCTGCTAAGTCACTTCAGTTGTGTCTGACTCTGTGCGACCCCAGGGACGGCAGCCCACCAGGCTCTGCCGTCCCTGGGATTCTCCAGGCAAGAACACTGGAGTGGGTTGCCATTTCCTTCTCCAATTTTCATCATTAGTTAGATTCAATTTTTTGAGAAAACCCTACTATAAAAACATGATTAATGTTTAATCAACTACTGTAGGAAACAGAATTAATTTAATGCAGCCAATCTTTGCATTCATGCTCTCCTCAAAGTAAGCAGTATCAATATTGATAAAATTTATGCTTCTCAAAACAATTTTCAACTTCCTGGCAAGGCCAACTAAAAATGTTTCAAATATTCCTTCTCACTTCTTTAAATGATCTCACTGAAAACAGAATTAGTGTAATTGTTGCTGCTGCTGCTGCTGCTAAGTCACTTCAGTCTTGTCTGACTCTTTGCAGCCCCATAGATGGCAGCCCACCAGGCTCCGCCGTCCCTGGGATTCTCCAGGCAAGAACACTGGAGTGGGTTGCCATTTCCTTCTCCAATGCATGAAACTGAAAAGTGAAAGTGAAGTCACTCTTCTCGACACCCCTGGACTGCAGCCCACCAGGCTCTTCCGTCCATGGGATTTTCCAGGCAAGAGTAACGGAGTGGGGTGCCACTGCCTTCTCCAGTGTAATTGTTACTGTCTATAAATCTCTCTTTCTCTCATTCTCTCCCTTATTTTCTGTCTCCTTTGCTCCCACCTTCCCTCCTTCAATTCCCAATCCTTTCACTTGAAGAAAAATTAGAGCTTGCTTCTATTATCAAAATCTATCCATCAATATTAAAGTACTCGAAAGAAATATTATCTTTCACATTGCCTCTTCATGCTGATGAAAGGTACTGAAGGCTCTAAACTGTTGTACATGAAGGGTGCCACTGGATATTCCTGTCTTTCACACAAACTAAGGTATTTTTTTTCCCTTGATTTCCACTGACTTTTTTTTTTTTTTTCCTGCACGATTTCTGCTTTTTCCACCATATTCTTGGACATCATTTTTGTTTGTTTTGCTTCATATTCTCTTCTTGGATAAGATGATCTACTTCTAAATAATGAAATTGCTTGTGAAGTCCATGTTCTACTTCTGAACTTTCTCTCAACCATCAAACCTGACTTTCTAATTGGTCACCAGAAACTTGAGGATGTCTTATCAACCCTTCAGGTACAACTACTCCCAAACCGATTTATCCTTTCAGACTTTTCCTTAAATCCCTCATTCAGATCTAACATCCTTCCCTCAGAATGTGGGAAGGATGCTGAAATGAAGTTGAACACTTTGAAACCATAAAAAGAAGAACATACTTTGGACGGAATGGAAGAACTCATCTAAGCAAATGGCTTTCAACTATGTGTGCTTACTACTGTGTGCAAACATATATGTTTGTGAACCTGAGTCAGAATTCTCTGTCCAAATATAATCTTAGACAGAAGTTCTATAGAAGAAAGAGAGATAGGCTTTGTTCTATTTGATACTGGAAGGTAAATAAAAAAGGTAAAACTCTCAACTGGTTACTACCCTTCCTCCTGCAGTTTAGCAGCCCCCAAGGATAGTTTTTAGAAATCTCTAATTGTCATTGGAACACCATTTAGAAATCAGTTATCCAGCTTGTCCCTTTATTCTACAGATGGAAGTTTTGGGGTCTAGCCAGACCCAAGGTCACAATGCTATTAAGTAGAAAATTTGGGCCTGGACCCAAGTCCCAGGCTCTACACACACTAAACTGCCTGATGTCAGTCAGACACTTCTCAAATTGACTTGAGTGCATTGGTCACTGACTTAACTGCCCTGGAACAAGGTTGTGAGTGTCCCTCAGCACCTCATTTGATTTCTATCAAACTCTTTAGCTGAATAGACTTCCACCCCCAACCACCCACAAATACCACACACATGCTTTGATAGGTATACTTTTTTTTAAATCATATTCCATTTTTCATTCTATTTCTTCAAAGTATCCTAAAGCTGTCGTGAAAAAGAATTGAAGATGGAAAGAGGCTACCTCACTTCTCAGATATAGTTTGTGAGTGAGTCTCATGCTGTTTCTACCAGCTAAGCTTTTTGGCAGCCCACTCCAGTATCCCTGCCTGGAGTACTGCATGGACAGAGGAGCCTGGTGGGCTACAGTCCATGACATCACAAAGAGGTGAACATGATTGAGTGACTAAGTACACACACACACACACACACACACGCTTTCTGTATTTTCTCTCACATGACACATCCGTTAAAGAAATGTGTATCTCCAATGCCTTAATTTACTTCCTAACAAAATTTTTCTGCCTCCTCTTTCACATTATTGCTAAAGGACTCTCTGAACACCTCGCCATGATGCAAAGGTAGTCTACACTATTGGAGAAACAGAGGAAAAGTTTCCTTTCCCCAGTTGATTGAGTGTGAAGCTTCTGAAATGTTTCTTGAATGGTCTTCTAATTCTTCACCATCCTTCCTCTAAATATCTCATTTTGGAACACTGCAAATTCATCCAATGAATAAACCCTCCAGACACCAATCTGATCATGCTGCTACAATGATAAAACTCTGTGGTCATCCTTGACTGTGTGAAGGAGATCTAATTACATTTATTTTCTTCAAAGATCTAGTGCCATATTACCCCCATTCTTAATCCAACTCAGACACCACCTGCTTTATGTAACTCTTGTGGAATAGACTGAATAGCTTCATCCTGTATTCTTCTATATCACTCTAATAATTTATACAGCAAATGTAAGACTATCTGCTAATTAAAATTTTTGAGTTTTTGGATATAAAACTCATGAATAAGATCATACACATCTTTACTTCTTCCTGTATCCCTCTCCCTACAGTGGGTTGTTTAATAAATATTTTGGGGGATTGAAAATCCACTACATTTAATGAATTAATCCCTGAATTGTGGATGACAGCTCTATTTAATTTCCCTTTGCCATATTAGAACACTTGGCATTATTCCTACTTGAATTGTCAGTTAACCTTTGTCTCTCAAAGTTAAATCTTCCTCTACTAAGAATAGATTATCTAAGGCTGAGGGCTTGTGAAACAAAGGTCAGATACACCAAAAGGAAGGAAAAAATACCAATGACTTAAGTTGTAAATACTGTGTTCATCTCTTGTCGTGGGTTTCCTATTTTTTATATAAAACAAAACAAAACAAAACAAAAAAACAGGAGTTTCACAAAGCTTCCATAAAGTGCTATCAATTGATTTAACACATCTTTATGCCTTTATTTTGTGCAATTTTAGCAATTTCTCTCCTAGGTCATTCAGCATATTTTAATGTGGCATTTGCTAAGCTTTCTGGAGGTATCTTACTCTAAAAATATTCAAGCATGGATTTTTTTCTTTGACTGTTTGAATGGCTGATATTAATAAGGAACTGGACTTTAGCTCCAAAGAGTCAATGCTACCTGAAGCCAAATGATAGTATCAATAATAATACAAAAATAATATCTCATGTGGATAACTGACATTTTCTCAAACTTTAGTGTCAATACACATTTTTGGACTTCTCTGTGGCTCAGATGGTAAAGCGTCTGCCTACAATGTGGGAGACCTGGATTCAATCCCTGGGTTGGGGATTGGGGTTGGAGAAAGCAATGGCAACCCACTCCAGTATTCCCGCCTGGAAAATCCCATGGATGGAGGAGCCTGACAGGCTACAGTCCATGGGATCACAAAGAGTTGGAAATGACTGAGTGTCTTCATTTTACATCATTTTTAGGTAACTGCAGTTTTTTTCTTTTATTATTTTAAACATATAACCTGAATAAAAATTGTACTGTTCATTTAAACACAGATTCCAGACAATTACCCTAACTACTCCCAACACTTCCAGACTGTTGTGTTTACATGTCTCCTATGTAGAAAATCTTCACCAGACACAGAAAATGAGCAGAGCAGAATAAATAATTCTAAATTATTAAATGAATTTTATATAAAACACATTTAATTTACAGAGTAAAACTTATTTTCTGATAAGCAACAGTAAGCATAAAATTTTCTTCTTGTTAAACTTTTATATACCTAAATATGAGTTTTATAACCATGCCTGCCATGTAGGCTGACATTAATACCACAATTTACTGTAAAAGCACAAATGAATGGAATTAGGTATCTCTATGAGTATGCCACAGATGAATATTTCCTAAGGAATGTTTTCTGTACATGGTCAATAAAAATAGTATTTCACAGCTCATTTTTTCCTCTGGTAAGTTCATTAAGCACTATAGGAATTTGAGTGTATAAGAAACACAGTAAAGATGTACCATGCTTAATTCCATTCCCAATGCTGGTGAAGAGGCATTTTCAATTATGAAAAGAAAGTGGGAAAGGCTGTAGAAGAGATAATTTGAAGTTTTTAGGGGGACAGTTTCCCTATTGACACCTGATCAAAATACTCACCTTCTTTTTGGGGCTTATCAAGGACAGATATAATATCCCTTACAATCAACATAACAGTCAACTGAAAGATAGGAATTTTCAACACCTAAAGAGTAAATACAATCTGTATGAAACTTTGCCTAAAGCCAATGTGAAAAGCAGCCAATCATCCATTCAGATGTCTCCATAAGCAGGAGAAGCTATAAAGTTCAGAGTATGTCTCACTGTTTTAGTTTGTTTGTTCTTTATTTTTTCCCCAGCCATTCAGAATTAAATATATAGAAATTGATTGAAAAAAAAAAAGGTGAAGGAGTTCACAAACAGAATGGAGGCAGCAGCAGAAAATCTTGCATGCTAAGAATGAGACGAGCAATTGCAAAGTAATATCAGGAACCCTTGAAAACTGCGCAGCCTAGCAGAGAATGATTCATTTAACAAGGAGCCAGTAAAATATAGTTGACCTTGAACCATATGGATTCAAACTGCATGGATTATCAATAGACAAGCACTGTAGCACTGCATGATCTTGGGTTGGTTGAATCTGAGGATGTGGAACCTCAGATATGAAGGAACCTAGAATATGGAGGGCCCTACTACAACATTTTACTCTGATTTTCCACAGCTCAGAAGTCAGCATCCTTAGCCTCCATGTTGTTCAAGGGTCAACTGCATACACGAACATGAGAAATAAGGAATAACCAAGATTTTTGCCTCAATCATTAGAAAATATATTACTGTTTACAAACACAAATAAATTATATGTAGATTTCACTTAATTTCATAGTAAGTTCACAGAGGTTAGGTTTGTTATGATTTTCTTTCTTAATAAACAGGGCTTCAGAAGTCTAGGTTTGAGGTTAGCACACTATGGCCTATGGGCAAAATATGGTCCACTACTTGTTTTTCTAAATAAAATTTCATTAGAAAAAAGCAGGACCCAAATATTTTATTGCCATGGCAGTTTTCCTAGTGTATTAGCGAAGTAGAATAGTTGCAACAGAAACCATGTAGCCTGAAAAACTGAAAATATTTACTATTAGACTCTACAGAAAAAGATTTCTAACCTCTGTTCTCCATCAGTTATCTCCATTTGGAGGTCATGTGTTGAAACTCATAGTTTTGGAGTCAAGGAAGAAAATGATTTCTGTGTCCAGGAATTTAGGAACCAATTACATAACTTTTTGGCTACATGGAAGCATCCTCTGGTCAAATCATTGTCAACTCTTACATGTGTTAGTCTTACTTACGACTTCCTCTTGTATAAAGCAATCTATCACTCACTACTGTCATTCTCTAAAACGTTAGTTCTAATAAGCACAATTTCATGAGTCTCTACACCTCTATAACTTGAAAATGGCAAAGAAGCAAATCCAATAAGATAATCATTTGTCTTTTGCTCTCATGCTCATTAACTATTATTAGTTGTATACCATAGTCCTATATTATCAAGAACTTTCATTTCACAGATGGGAATACTTGCACAGACACTTAACTATCATAATTACAGTATCTAGTCAGGTAGATACTGAAAGAGAAAATTTCAAACTAACTTTCTCAATTTGTCACCTTCTCTTTGCACCTACATTTATATTGCTAGCTCCAGTTTAATCCTCTCAATCTTGCTCCATTTTCTGCTTTATAAAATGCTTCTCTACCTTAACAGGGAAGAAAAAAATTATCAAATTTGTATTGAGTCTTCTGTTATATTTGCCCACCAGAGGTCTCACCATGGAATTCCACAGATCACCTGGCTCACTGTTTGTATTTTCAAGGCATAATGCAGGCTTCAAAGTTTAGTATAAACCTACAAGTTTTCAGGTCATGCAAAGGAACACATGCAAGCTCAGGAGCACCAAAGGACTTGATGCAGAACAATACTACAGGAGGCAATGGAATGTTATTCAGCAAGCCCTCTGAAAAATGAAAATCTATAACATTTATACTTACATAAATGTTACGTCTATTTCTGCTTTATGGACTATGTCAAAGCCTTTGTGTGGATCACAATAAACTGTGAAAGATTCTAAAAGAGACGGGAATACCAGACCACCTGCCCTGCCTCTTGAGAAACCTATATGCAGGTCAGGAAGCAACAATTAGAACAGCACATGGAAAAACAGACTGTTTCCAAATCGGAAAAGGAGTATGTCAAGGCTGTATATTATCACTCTGCTTATTTAACTTATATGCAGAGTACATCATGAGAAATGCTGGGCTGGAGGAAGCACAAGCTGGAATCAAGATTTCTGGGAGAAATATCAATTAACCTCAGATATGCAGATGACACCACCCTTATGGCAGAAAGTGAAGAGGAACTAAAAAGCCTCCTGATGAAAATGAAAGAGGAAAGTGAAAAAGCTGGCTTAAAGCTCAACATTCAGAAAATTAAGATCATGGCATCTGGTCCCATCACTTCATGGGAAATAGATGTGGAAACAGTGTCAGACTTTATTTTGGGGGGCTCCAAAATCACTGCAGATGATGACTGCAGCCATGAAATTAAAAGACGCTTACTCCTTTTAAGGAAAGTTATGACCAACCTAGATAGCATATTGAAAAGTAGAGACATTACTTTGCCAACAAAGGTCCGTCTAGTCAAGGCTATAGTTTTTCCTGTGGTCATGTATGGATGTGAGAGTTGGACTGTGAAGAAAGCTGAGCGCTGAAGAATTGATGCTTTTGAACTGTGGTGTTGGAGAAGACTCTTGAGAGTCTCTTGGACTGCAAAGAGGTCCAACCAGTCCATCCTAAGGGAGGTTAGTCCTGGGTGTTCATTGGAACGACTGATGCTAAAGCTGAAACTCCAATACTTTGGCCACCTCATGCGAAGTGTTGACTCATTGGAAAAAGACTCTGATGCTGAGAGGGATTGGGGGCAGGAATAGAAGGGGATGACAGAGGATGAGATGGCTGGATGGCATCACCGACTCGATACACACGAGTTTGAGTGAACTCTAGGAGTTAGTGATGGACAGGGAGGCCAGGCATGCTGCGATTCATGGGGTCACAAAGAGTTGGACATGGCTGAATGACTGAACTGAACTGAACTGAAATGTATAACAGATAAGTGATAATATTTTGAGGATTATTTTAACTGTTGTCAAAATTTTAGGCTACAATTTATGTGCATTTTCCAGCAAGTATGTGAAAGATTTTCATTTTATAAGATTTAATTGTAACAATTAATATTTCAGTATATTCATTTTTTAATTAAGAACTTGCCATTGATTACTAAATGTTTTTAAAACTTATTTGTAGTCTAGACACATAAAATATACTTCATTAGTGATAACAATAAAATAAAACAAACCAATAAAACTTGCTTATATTTATATCAGCTGATATTAATTATACAAAAAAAGCAATAATCACATAGTATTTCTGGGACTTCCTTTATCCTGTATATTCTGCCAAATGTGTTCTCACTTCACCGCCACGATCACAGTGCTACTTCCATCAAGATTTAACTCAAATGTTGTTTTTCTGTGGAATTTTCCTGGGCCAACATTTTGTCAATGTTGACAAAAACATTCACGATTTCTACAGAAATCTAATCAAACTTTAAGTACAGTATCTATTCCACTATATCTCGTGCCCAGTTTTTAAATCATCTGACAGCTAAGTAATTTGACAACTTAGACTGTAAGCTCCCAATGGGCAAGGCCCATTATCTGTCACCATGAGACATTCAGCCAGACGCAGAGAGCAGTAACATAGTAAAAGAATCTGCAAGGAACATGAATTCTAAATTGACAGAACAACAAACACTCACAATAAAACAGCTTGCATGTTTGTAGGACCAGGAGGAAAAAATATTTCTAATAAGGAATTAAAGTAAAAAGAAGACATAATCTATTATCACATATATCATAATTTTCACTATTCAATCAGATGCAGGAGGCGAACTCCAAAACACACGGAGCCTCTCTCTTTAAAGTTTTTTTTTAGTTAAATCATTGTCTTTTAAACATATTAATAATTCTGTAAACTAGGATTTACATTCCTGAGGTATTTTGTATTTCAATATTAAGGTCCTCAAAAGCAGATCTGGAAATGTAGTTCTGTCATTTAAAGCAACAGTTTCCAATCTATTAGGTAGAACTATCTTAATGGTACCTCATTCTCATCTTAATGAATTTCATGTATGTATCTTAAAACAGTAACAACTAAGATAAGATTCAATATAAGATTCTGTATGGAAAACAAAGGTTAGGATATTTTTTTAATTTAAAATTTCATCCTAAATTTGCTTACATTTAACATATACACAGTTTAACAAATAAGAAACAATTATAAATTCCCTAAACTAGTATAATTAACAAAACACAAAATGGCCTCCCATTATGTACTTACATCTAAACAGTTGTTTCCTTTTCTTTGACTTCACTCACCCAATTTGTATGAATTTCCTCTGAATTCTATATGGTTCATAGAATTAACATAGTTCAGGATTTTCCTGCATGCTATCAGTTCAATTCAGTTCAGTCACTCAGTCATGCCCGACTCTTTGGGATCCCATGGACTGAAGCACGCCAGGCTTCCCTGTCCATCACTAACTCCTGGAGCTTGCTCAGACTCAGGTCCATCAAGTCAGTGATGCCATTCGTCATAGCATCCTGCAGGCTATAGCTTGTTCAAACTCTATTTCCCAGTAATCTCTCTATATTTCATATCAAAGCCCTCTTTATGTATTTTCCCTACTTTGCAGGGATAAATACAATTTTTATTGATACCAATTGAATCACACAGTCTCTGGTCTACAGATCTTTATGCTGCAGTCTAGGACTCTACTGTACTGTGAGCAAAATGAAACATCAAATCCAGTTTCAGCATGAAAACAGAATATGAAATCTCCTTCAGTGACTTATCCTTGCAACACCATCTTCTGTGAATCTCTAAAGTACAATTCCCTGCACGGAAGGCCCTGCAAGCGTGTCACCTGTGCAGCCACGTTTAGAAAGGCCTCCCACTTGGTTTAATGCGTTGATATCGCCACCAAGAAGTTCTTATCAAGTTCCGAACAAGGGACAGGCCTTAACAATTTTTCACTGGACACCACAAATTATGGAGCCAGTCCTGTCCCTGAGAGTTGTAGCACATTAAATCATAGTATAATTTGGTCTTTTGAATGACTTTTCTTAAAGTCAGTAAAGAATTATATGATCAGGAATTACAACATCAAATGTCTATCTTGGGAAGGTAATAATAGGAAGAGGAAAGCAAACCTAAAGGGAAAGCTACATGCACAAATTAGCTTATTGTTTTGATTTAATAATTATTTATTATCTTCTAAGTGCCATGTAATGTTTCAAAGGCTGAGATCACAACAATGAACAATACAGACAAGTTCCCAGACTTCATGGAGTTTCCACTCAAGTGAGGAGACAGACAACCAGGTCTGTCTGTGGTGGGTAGGACAGAAAAGCGAAATATTTTGGGAAAGGATTTAACATATTTCCTTTAGAGATATCCTATGACATCCCTTATATGTGGAATCTAAAAAAAAAATGATACAAATGAACTTACTTACAAAACAGAAAGAGACAGACAGAAAACGAACTTTTGGCTGCCGGGTTGTGGGGGAGGAAAGGACAGTTAGGGATTTGCAGAAGGTCATTTGGGGAAGGTACACACTGCTATATTAAAAATAGATAAGCAGCAAGGATAGAACACTGCTCAGTGTTATGTTCCAACCTAGATGGGAGGGGACGTTGGGGGAGAATTGATACATATATATGTATGGCTGAGACCCTTCACTGTTCACTTGAAGTTACTGCAACATTGCTAATTGGCTATACTTCAATACAAAATAAAATGTTTAAAAAAACAAACAAAAATATATCTCCTTTATTTTGGGTATTATCATCTTTGGTGACCAGACAAAATGATAATGGTTAAAAAAAAAACTTTATTACAACTACATTTTTTATTACTAAGAGGTAATTTTGACTGTTTTCTACTTCTCTGATCATCTTTTAGCATCTTCCTGGAAAAATTTTTGGAAATTTCATAAAGTAATGCTGGTCATTTATAACATATAGTTTCAAACTGGCAATATTATTAGGTTATGTAAAAATGAGTGTTAGGACTCATTTGGTGAATAATTATATAGTGCTCCTGTCTCCTCACCATTTTCTCCTCCCTCCTCTCTCTAAATTTAATTGTATATAGATTGTGCTCTGTTTGGACAGGAACACTGATTCTTTGCATATGAATTTGTGTCACCAGTTCCAAAAAAGAAACAAGGAGAGGACCCAGAGAGATGGTATGGGATGGGAGGTGGGAGGGGATTCATGTTTGGGAACGCATGTACACTCGTGGTGAATTCATGTCAATGTTTGGCAAAACCAATACAGTAAAGTAAACTAAAGTTAAAATAAAAATTAAAAAAAAAAAAAAAAGAAACAAGCAAAAACCAGGCAAACAAACAAAGCAATGGTAATGATTAAATGTAGACCACTTGAAAATTGTCTGTCATAAATAAGGGCAAATTCCACGGATCTCACAAAATTGTTCTTACTTTTATAGGAATTATCATATATTGGGTATCCCCTAGCATGTTGATGTAGGCATTCAATGGCTATTTTGCTGATTGAATAAATACATAAATGAATGATGACTGAATATATCAACAGATTTCCTTATATATTCTAAAATTAGTCCATCTCCTAGGGATAGCACTAATTTTGAATAAAATAGTTATTGTTGTGGTTTTTGTTTGTTACCTAGGAAAGAACATCTTTCCAAACACAAGTACCATCCATCACCCTAGAATTGAATATTCCTTAAAAATGATCTAGAATGGTGAAAAGCAAACACATTTGGTCACCAGAAGTATGGACTATATCCCTTAAGAAGTAAAATAAATTCAGCGTGTATTGCAATTGAATCATGAGAAGACACAAAATCACAAGTCCATCTGTTAACACACAACAATCAAAATACTGCCTGACTGGAAAGAAGACGTTGACTATTTTAATTCCTTCAAAACAGTATGTTTGCAATCTACATTTGTGCTCTTTGTTTTCAACACATATTACTCACCCTCAGATTATATGAAAATTCTAAATTAAACCTCAATCTAGTAACAAGCTGTCAAAACAAATAAAGCTACACTGGAATTCTCCAAATGCATAGTCATTGCAGTTCATAAAATCGCAGGGCTTCAAAACATCCTAAGAATTAAGCTAATATGTCCTCCATACCAAAGCCCTGCAATTGTCCTCACCTAAGGATGTTCATTTGATTGAGAAAAAATTGATAACATATTTTTGGTGTTAACTCAATAGAAGAAATTTCACTCCAATATATTTTTATATTTAGTCATTCTCATTGTGAAGAGATCCTAACATAAAGGTCTACAAAGAGTCACATCTGATTACAATTTTAACATGTTTATCTTCTTTTATCTTGGTGGAAAATATATTTCTTATATAACATATTTTAATACTCAACTTATCTCTTGGTATTTTATTCTTAGGAATAAATAGTTTCGGTTTGTTTCAATTTTCTGAAAATTGTCCCAATTCTTTCAACATTTGCTATTTAACTTAATATAATTACAGGCTTTACAGAGAGTTCCTAGTTAATAATTTAAAACCTGGTACCATCTAATCCAGAAGTCTGTATCTATTATAGCCCACACTATTAATTATTGTATTTGCATTATTTCTGTAAAACTTCATGGAAATTAAACAAAACTTCATGTAAATCTAAATCTAATCAAAAATCAAAGTCTCTTTAACATGATATTTATTGGGAATTTAGAATGTTAGGATTTTGGTTTCAGGAAACTTTTTGAAAATAAGAATGTTCTTAGCTTGACTGAAGACTATTTTATATACTCAGCATAAAAAAAAAAGGTTTTCAATGTGAACATCTTTTAAATCATAAATATGCGTCTTACCTGTGCTGCTGGATATATTAACATCAATACTGATATCAGATATTCCGCCTCCCTTCAGAGATGCTACACATGTGTATGTCCCAAAATCCGTGAATTTTAAATCAATGATGTCCAAGTTGGTCGTTCCCGGGGAGACATC
>SJYQ01000672.1:1839125-1850364 GCA_006410935.1 Redunca redunca
ATGGCACCATTTCTCAAATAACTCAAATACTGTGAAAATTTCATATTAAAGAAAATTTTAAAGTTCTGTTTACATGCTGACCAAAACTAGTTTGGTAAGAATTCAGTTACTTCATATTACTTCATATTCATGAGGCACTTTCATATAGTATTGAAATAAACTGAATTGAAGAAAAATGTTTTTTCAAAAAAAATTGCTATGATAGTTCTGTTCCCCCATACACAGATGTCTTCAGTAGAAACCATTTACTGGCTATCTCATGCAGATGGCTGAAGAACCTTTTGGCAGATGGCTTGGAAAATATGCTGTGTTTGTATCCTAACAGCAGTGCCTTCTGGGTCTAAGGTCATTGCTGTTCTCACAGCCTGTGTCAGTAATCACGATTACCTGAAACTGCCAGAAGAGCATCTATTGTTTTTTTTCTTAAGGGCTTCAGTTCTGAACTTTGAATGATCCTATGGTATTCAGTTTGTAATATAGCTTTTTTCTTAATGCAGTAATACTCTTATGTACACATTTTTCTCTTCTCCAATACCCTATCCATGCCCCTCTCCAACACCATCAGACCTACACAATGAAATGGAGCATATGCACTGAAACATAATTATCAGAATAAAAGTGTTCATTCTCTTTTACCATTAAACTTAAATATATGATGACACTGGCAAAAATGTTGTGAATTTAAAGGACCTGCAGATATTGGAGGCCTACTAATTGCATTCTGGGTAGACTTTCTTGAGTTTAACTTGATTTTCCTCAGTTCAAAAACTGCCAGGAAATACCATGGATTTAGAACTATTTGAGAACACACTATTTAATTTTCTTTACTTTTCAGCCTCAAGTATTTTCATCTGCTTTCCTGTTTGTATCTTAATAAGAAGAGATAAATGAATATCACAAAAGGTGTTTGTATATCTTTTTTTTAAATTCAAGAAACATTTATGGGGCTCGTATTCAGAACTAGGCACTGGCAAGACCCTTATAACATGAGATGAACAAAATAGACATAACTTCGATCCTTACATATGGCAAATTGTGTATTCATAATTTATAGTTCAGTCTATCTAACCTGTACATATGATACTTATGTCTAAAAATATATGAAATGTTTAATGAGTTTAAAGAAGTCTGAACCACAGAGGAGAATCCTCCAAAATATTGTTTAGATAATGCACAAGGCTGCAGTCTTAACAAAATCACCGGAAGACAAATATTTAAGTCAGGTTCTTATCTTAAGTCAGGTTTGTTACATCTTCCAAATGCAACTGATGAAACTTATTTATTCCAACCATAACTTTATCAGTACATGACTCTAGGATGAAATCAGGAGAAATTATGTAATTCATTATGTAGAGTCACATTTATATATTTTAATAAGGAACTGAAGCATGTGACTTTACATTATATCTAGAAAGCAAAATGTGTTAAAAAAATCTCCACATCTGGCTACTTACATCTGATATGAAATACTGTGCACATATAATTCAAATATAGCACAAACAAAATTATAAGATCACAGAATGTCATTTTCTTTTATTTAATAGACCTAAAATGCAGTCCATGGGGTCGCTAAGTTGGACATGACTGAGTGACTTCACTTTCACTTTTCACTTTCATGTATTGGAAAAGGAAATGGCAACCCACTCCAGTGTTCTTGCCTGGAGAATTCCAGGGACGGGGGAGCCTGGTGGGCTGCCGTCTATTGGGTCGCACAGAGTCAGACATGACTGAAGTGACTTAGCAAAACATAGTATGTCAAGGGGCATTTACTTTCGTTAGCACTCACAACATTTAAACTAAAGTTTCCTTTCATTTGGTAAGAATTTTCCTTATTGTGTTTCTATAGAGAAATAATAAACCTACATTTAAAAAGATAAAACAGATAATACATAATTTTCAAAGATAAAAAATGTATACATATTAATAATTTCATACGGAGGTACATTTAGGATAAATTCCACTCAGAAGTTTTAAATTGGTTGTCATATACAAACACCACAAAAAACCCTGATGTTTTAATGATTAAAATGTATTGATGAGGTAGCTATTGTTTTCTAGCTCTGTTCTCTGTACAGTGACATATTAAAGGGATACTGATGTTGAGAGAACTGCAAACTCATCAGACAAATGAGATTTAAAATACTAAGCAATTCAAAAGCCACTGATAAAAAAACTAGATGATATCAATATCTATGTTATACATCCTGGACTGTTTTATTTATGAAAGAGAACTTTTAAAATTCAAAGTAACAATATTAAAGATTATAAATTTAATAATCAATTCATAAATAAAATTATATTTTTAATAGAGAGCAATATACCAAGTAGACTTTAAAGACTGAACTCCTTGCCACATTATTTGTTGATCTCAGTATCAGACAATTCTACTATTTGGCCAAAGTCAATCATATTAGTCTCTCAAAAGATAGACTCTGAGAGGGACAAGAGGGACAAGTCAGTCTGGCAATGAACAAATGGTGAGGAATATCAGAATAAATAGCATAGATTAATTGACTGTGGAGCTAGCTCTTTTGAGTTTGTTTATATTACTCCATAACAAAATAACTGGTTTTACATACAGAACAGAAATGTTCTAAAGGAAAAACATAAGTGTGTGTGTATGTGTGTGTGTGTGTGTGTGTGTAGCCATCTGACAAATTTACTTAATTTTCTAACTTACTTTAGGTGCTCAGAAAACTAAGAGCATAGCTCTGTTGACTAGGCATAGGTACCTTAAGAACTTGAAACCCCATTCCAGTTTTTCATTTCTATGTGGTCCAATATGGGCAATCTAATTTTTATGGGTCAAGTGTATCATTTATAAAAATAGGAGGTGATAGTATTAGACTCCCTCTGAGACCCATTGTGAGAAATAGCTTATTAACAATAGTGTAGATCTTTGAAAATATAAAGTGTTTAATATAGTTAATCAACTGGGAAACAGGTTTCTTCATTTATAATTAAACACACTTTTCCAGTGAACAATTTATAGTAGTTCATGCAATGTTAATTTAAAGTCATTTCCTGCTACCAGTTAAGGTTTCAAATCCTTAAAATCAATCTGCGATTAGTACCAGAATATAACAGCGCTGCAATAGACATAACAAGACTCTGTAGAACTAAAGAAACTCTGTGGAGAAAAAGAGGAGAAATCCCTTTCCCCAAATGCAATTTCTTAGCCTGAATATAGAAAATCCCATAACACCAGCTTCAGAGAACATTAGATTTAGCTTAATGTATCATAAATTGTGATGGATGAACCTCAAAAGGTACTTGTTTAGACTGGCAATGCATGTAAAAGAACTGGCATCAAGCTGAGCCTCTGTTCTGGATAATCAGCTTAGAAACACTGCAACATAACCCACAGCCCCCTTTCATAATATTGTGAGAACTGAATGCAATTGGCCTGCATTCACTTTCCAGATATTACTTGCCAGGACATTCTCATTGCACTCACTGAAGCCCTCTACTTTGAGATTTACAAAGGTACTTTCTGAATAGAATGAAACCAGTGTATAAATGAAAGCCCACTGCAAAGAACTGGGTACGGCTTGCTGCTGACCTTGTCCTAGAGAGAAAAGTGGATTTTTGCTTATGGATGACTAAAGTTCCAAGGCTGACTTCAATTATTTAAAATTAGATTACTTCTTGAGTTTATCCTTGAGCTATAGACCAGTGGCTTTGGAGAAGTCTAGGTTCATGGCTTCCAGGAATACAATATGCATATAAAGATAATGGAGGTACTGTGGGATTATATCTTGTCTAGCGTTATAGATTTAAAATGATAAAATGTACTAATTGTTTGCCATATGTTCCAAGAATTATACAAAGCATATTAGTACATATTAAAATAAAATTCGTACTTGAACAAAAAAGAACATAAAATAACATTTTTTTAATGTTTTAAATTTTAATGAGAAAGCCTCTCTTTGGAGAGAAGAAATATCAGGTATCAGCTTCTGAACATCTGCTAAGAATCTGTTTCAGAAGGATGGTAAGAGACAGATTGACCACTGACCATCATTCCAAGTAGATAAATTAGTTAAAAACCTCCAAATACATCACTTATTATCATCCCAGTAGGATTCTAGTCAACATGAAACATTGATAAATGTTGCTAAGAAGAATGGATCTAGAGATAATTAATAGTGTAATCAGATAAATAAAAATTGATTCTATTCATGTATTCTCCATAAAGGACAACGAATATATCTGAGTGAAAAAAAGTACTTGCTAGTCCCACAGCATGCTAGCTAAATAAAGAACGGGAAACATATTACATCAGCAAAGCAATCTGCAATAGTAAATGACAGTAGATAACAATCTGTCTTGGGGATTTCCCAGGTGGTGCTCATGGTAAAGGACCCATGTGCTGATGCAGGAGATGTAGAAGATGGGGGTTTGATCCCTGGGTTGGGAAGATCCCCTAGAAGAGAGTATGGCAACCCACTCCAGTATTCTTGCCTGCAGAAGCCCATGGACAGAGGAACCTGGTGGGCTACAGTTCATACGGTTGCAAAGAGTCAGACAGGACTGAAGCAACCTAACACACACACACACACACACACACACACACACACACGAATAATCAGTCTTAATAGAGTTAAATGCCTACCTGTCTTCTTAAAGAGACTGTGAACACCTGGGGACTGGGCCCATGCCTAAACCCTCCTTTTTGTCCCCAATCCAGAACCTGGTTCCTTGGTTCCTCGGTTCCTTGTTATAGTTGGTATTTAACAGTTTTCATTAAAACAGATTAAAGTTGACTTAATTGTCAACTTTACAGCATTGACTTTACAGATTCAAATTGTTTCCATTCAGTCTGATCTGTCTATGTTAACTTTGTTCCTCCTTGGTAGTCTTATGTTCTAAGATGCAAGGGGGAAACAAGATAGAGAAAATAAATTTCTTGATATCTTCTAGGATTCAAGGGTTTTGTTAAGGGAGCAAAATATATTTGATGAGATAACAGTAGTAATGCACAGAAAACTCAGGAGACCTCATTCTATCACACTTACTGAATAGCTAACTTTGTTTCCCAGCCATACAATGATACAAGAAAATCAGCTGCAAACATGGTATCAGTGACTCATCCCTGCTTCATAAAGAGATGAAATTTCATGCAAAAGGGCTTGTTCATATGCTTTCAAAAAAGGTTAATAAAAATCATGTTAAAAAAGAACAAAAAAAGAACAAATAAACTGAGGGTTGACTATGATAGTAAAATTTTTGCTTTTCCACAAAACTTTGAACATATTAAAATGCACATTAAAATATTCTTGTTGTTCATTTGTAAAGTCATGTCAGACTCTTTGCCAGACATGGACTGCAGCTAACCAGGCTCCTCTGTCCTCCACTATCTCCTGAGTTTGCTAAAATTCCTGTCCAATAAGTCAGTGATGCTATCTAACCATCTCATCCGCTGTTGCCCTCTTCACCTTTTGCCTTCAATTTCCCAACATCAGGGTCTTTTCCAATGAGTTGGTTCATCGTATCAGATGACCAAATATTTGGAGCTTCACCATCAGTGTTTCTAAGAAATATTCAGGGTTGATTTCTTTTAGGATTGACTGGCTTGACCTCCATGCTGTCTAAGGGCCTTGCAAGAGTCTTCTCCAGCACCACAGTTCAAAAGAATCAATTCGTTGGTGCTCAGCCTTCTTTATGGTCCACCTTTCACATCTGTACATGACTACTGGAAAAACCACAACTTTTACTGTGTGGACCTTTGTCAGCATAGTGACATCTTTGCTTTTTAATAACACTGTCTAGGTTTGTCATTTCTTTTCCATGGGGATGGTCTTGATCCCTGTCTCCTGTACAATGTCACGAACCTCCATCCATAATTCATCAGGCACTCTATCTATCAGATCTAGGCCCTTGAATCTATTTGTCATTTCCACTGTATAATCATAAGGGATTTGATTTAGGTCATACCTGAACGGTCTAGTGGTTTTCCCTACTTTCTTCAATTTATGTCTGAATTTGGCAATAAGGAGTTCATGATCTGAGCCAGTCAGCTCCTGTTCTTGTTTTTGTTAACTGTATAGAGCTTCTCCACCTTTGGCTGCAAAGAATATAATCAATCTGATTTCAGTGTTGACCATCTGGTGATGTCCATGTGTAGAGTCTTCTCTTGTGTTGTTGGAAGAGGGTGTTTGCTATGACCAGTGCATTTTCTTGGCAAAACTCTATTAGTCTTTGCCCTGCCTCATTCTGTAATCCAAGGCCAAATTTACCTGTTACTCCAGGTGTTTCTTGACTTCCTACCTTTGCACTCCAGTCCCATATAATGAAAAGGACATCTTTTTTGGGTGTTAGTTCTAAAAGGTCTTGTAGATCTTCATAGAACCATTCAACTTCAGCTTCTTCAGCGTTACTGGTTGGGGCATAGACTTGGATTACTGTGATATTGAATGGTTTGCCTTGGAAACGAACAGAGATCATTCTGTCATTTTTAAGATTGCATCCAAGTACTGCATTTCAGACTCTTGTTGACCATGATGGCTACTCCATGCCTGAGGAGGCCTTACAAATAGCTGTGAAAAGAAGAGAAGTGAAAAGCAAAGGAGAAAAGGAAAGATATAAGCATCTGAATGCAGAGTTCCAAAGAATAGCAAGAAGAGAAAAGAAAACCGTCCTCAGTGATCAATGCAAAGAAATAGAGGAAAATAACAGAATGGGAAAGACTAGAGATCTCTTCAAGAAAATTAGAGATACCAAAGGAACAATTCATGCAAAGATGGGCTCAATAAAGGACAGAAATGGTATGGACCTTCCAGAAGCAGAAGATATTAAGAAGATGTGGCAAGAATACTCAGAAGAACTGTACAAAAAAGATCTTCATGACCAAGATAATCACGATGGTGTGATCACTCACCTAGAGCCAAACATCCTGGAATGTGAAGTCAAGTGGGCCTTAGAAAGCATCACTATGAACAAAGCTAGTGGAGGTGATGGAATTCCAGTTGAGCTATTTCAAATCCTGAAAGATGATGCTGTGAACGTGCTGCACTCAATATGCCAGCAAATTGGGAAAACTCAGCAGTGACTACAGGACTGGAAAGGGTCAGTTTTCATTCTAATCCCAAAGAAAGGTAATGCCAAAGAATGCTCCAACTACCACACAATTTTACTCATCTCACACGCTAGGAAAGTAATGCTCAAAGTTCTCCAAGCCAGGCTTCAGCAACAGATGAACTGTGAAATTCCTGATGTTCAAGCTGGTTTTAGAAAAGGCAGAGGAACCAGAGATCAAATTGCCAACATCCACTAGATCATGGGAAAAGCAAGAGAGTTCCAGAAAAACATCTATTTCTGCTTTATTGACTATGCCAAAGCCTTTGACTGTGTGGATCACAATAAACGGTGGAAAATTCTGAAAGAGATCAGAATACCAGACCACCTGACCTGCCTCTTGAGAAACCTATATGCAGGTCAGGAAGCAACAGTTAGAACTGGACATGGAACAACAGACTGGTTCCAAATAGAAAAAGGAGTACGTCAAGGCTTCATATTGTCACCCTGCTTATTTAACTTATATGCAGAGTACATCATGAGAAACACTGGACTGGAAGAAACACAAGCTGGAAACAAGATTGCGGGGAGAGATATCAATAACCTCAGATATGCAGATGCCACCTCCCTTATGGCAGAAAGTGAAGAGGAATTAAAATGCCTCTTGATGAAAGTGAAAGAGGAGAGTGAAAAAGTTGACTTAAAGATCAACATTCAGAAAACGAAGATCATGACATCTGGTCCCATTACTTCATGGGAAATAGATGGGGAAACAGTGAAAACAGTGTCAGACTTTATTTTTCTGGGCTCCAAAATCACTGCAGATGATGACTGCAGCCATGAAATTAAAAGATGCCTACTCCTTGGAAGAAAAGTTATGACCAACCTAGATAACCTGTTGAAAAGCAGAGACATTACTTTGCCAACAAAGGTCCATCTAGTCAAGGCTATGGTTTTTCCAGTGGTCATGTATGGATGTGAGAGTTGGACTGTGAAGAAGGCTGAGCGTGGAAGAATTGATGCTTCTGAACTGTGGTGTTGGAGAAGACTCTTGAGAGTCCCTTGGACTTCAAGGAGATCCAACCAGTCCATTCTGAAGGAGATCAGCCCTGGGATTTCTTTGGAGGGAATGATGCTAAAGCTGAAGCTCCCAGTACATTGGCCAGCTCATGCAAAGAGTTGACTCATTAGAAAAGACTCTGCTGCTGGGAGGGATTGGGAGCAGGAGGAGAAAGGGACGACAGAGGTTTAGATGGCTGGATGGCATCATTGACTCGATGGACATGAGTCTGAGTGAACTCCGGGAGTTGGTGATGGACAGGGAGTCCTGGCGTGCTGTGATTCATGGGGTTGCAAAGCGTCAGACACAACTGAGTGACTGAACTGAACTGAACCGAGGTTTGTCATACCTTTCCTCCAAGGAGTGAGCATCTTTTAATTTCATGGCTACAGTCACCATCCACAGTGATTTTGGAGCCCAAGAAAATAAAGTCTGTCTCAGCTTCTACTTTTTCCCTTCCTATTTGCTATGAAGTGACAGGACTAAATGCCATGATCTTCATTTTTTGAATGTTGAGTTTCAAGCCAGCTTTTTCACTCTCCTCTTTCACCCTCATCAAGAAGTCCATCAAGATTTCTCTTCATTTTCTGCCATTAAAGCAGTATCATATACGTATCTGAGGTTGTTGATATTTCTCCCGGCAATCTGGATTCCTGTTTAATTTATCCAGCCTGACATTTCACATGATGTACTCTGCATATAAGTTAAATGAGCAATGTGACAATATATAGCCTTGATGTACTCCTTTCCCAATTTTGAACCAGTCAGTTCTTCCATGTCTGGTTCTAGCTGTTGCTTCCTGACTGACATACAGGTTTCTTAGGAGGCAGGTAAGGTGGTATTCCCAACTTTTGAAGAATTTTCCATTGTTTGCAGTGTGATCCATACAGTCAAAGGCTTTAGTGTAGTTCATGAAGCAGAAGTAGATGTTTTCCTGAAATTACTTTGCTTTTTCTGTGATCCAACAGATGTTGGCAACTTGATATCTGCTTGCTCTGACTTTTTCTAAATCTAGCTTTTATGTCTGGAAGTTCTTGGTTCACATACGGTTGAAAACTAGCTTGAAAGACTTTAGCATTACCTTGCTAGCATGTGAAATGAGCACAATCGTACTGTAGTTTGAACATTCTTTGGCATCTCCCTTCTTGGGATTGGAATGAAAACTGATCTCTTTCAGTTCTGTGGCCACTGCTGAGTTTTCCAAATTTGCTGGCATACTGAGTGCAGAACTTTAACAGAAGCGATCTTTTAGGATTTTAAAAAGTTCAATTCTGTCATACCCACTACCATTGTTTGTAATAATGCTTCCTAAAGCCTGCTTGGCTTCACACTTTGCTGGTTCTAAGAGAATGACCTCACAGTGGTGGTTATCTAGGTCATTAAGACCTTTTTGTATAAGTCTTATGTGTATTCTTGCCACCTCTTCTTATCTCTTCTGTTTCTGTTAATTTCTTACCATTTCTGTCCTTTATTGTGCCCATCTTTGCAGAAAATGTTTCCTTGACATCTCCTTGTTGGAGACATCTCAAGTCTCTCCCATTCTATTGTTTTCCTCTGTTTCTTTGCTGTGTTCATTTAAGCAGCCTTCTTACTTCTTCTTACTATTCTCTGGAACTTTGCATTCAGTTGGGTGTATCTGTCCATTTCTCCCTTATCTGCTTCTTTTCTTTCCTCAGCTATTTGTAAGACAATCACTTTACCTTCTTCAATTTCTGTTTCTTTGGGAGGGATTTGGTCCCTGCCTCCTGTACAATGTTGTGAACTTCCATCCATAGTTCTTCAGGCTATCTGTTACCAGATCTAATCCCCTGAACCTATTCATCACCTCCACTGTTTAATCATAAGGGATTCGATTTAGGTCATATCTGGAAGGTTTAGTGGTTTTCTCTACTTTCTTCAGTTTAGGCCTGAATTTTGCAATAAAGAGCTCATGATTTGAGCCACTGTCAGCTCCAGGTATTCTTTTCACTGATTTTATAAATTTACTTCATCTTTGGCTGCAAAGAGCATGGTGATGGTTTGGTTGTAAGTTGTGTCCGACTCTTGGGACCCCATGGATCGTAGCCTGTCAGGCTCCTCTGTCCATGGGATTTTCCAGGCTAGCACGGTCAATGTGATTTCGGTATTGACCATTTGATGATGTGCATGTATAGAGTCGTCTCTTGGGTTGATGAAAAAAGGTGTTTACTATGGTGTGTTCTTTAGCCTTTGCCCTGCTTCATTTTGTATGCTAAGGCCAAACTTGCCTGTTGTTTTGGGTATCTCTTGTGTCTCTACTTTTGCATTCCAATCTCCTATGACAAAATAGATGTCTTTTTTTATTTGTTTTGTTTTGTTTTTGGTGTTAGTTTTAACAGGTACTATAGTTCTTCATAGAACCAGTCAACTTCATCTTCTTCAGCACTAGTGGCTGGGAAATAGACTTGGATTACCTCTGTCATAATGTTCATGGGGGTCTCATGGCAAGAATACTGGAGTATATTGCCATTTCCTCCTCCAGTGTACCACGTTTTGTCAGAGCTCTTCACTATGACCCATAATGGCAAGGCTCATAGCTTCATTGAGCTGCACAAGCCCCTTCACCATGAAAAGACTGACCCATGGAGGGGAAATATTCCTAGAGGCACTAATAATACTTAATAAAAACTCTTTACTTTCAGAACATCTTGTCTTTCAGGACTAGTATCTCATAGGATAAAGTAAGAGAATCTATTAGCTGATGAAAATCATTAAGATTACTCTAAAATTAGACTCCATTGTTGTTTAGGCATTTCCATTATAAGCACCATAAACTGATAGACATAATACAATTCTCTTGAAAAATAAAATTTATAATTAGAAAAAAAAATAAAGGAAAAGGAAAATATCTTGATTTTTTTAAGTTGTGTCTAATGACACAATGAATTGCAAAACACACTTCAGAGCCATGTAATCAAGTATCTGCACTAACACTAGTGTGGTTCTCTCTTTTCCCAAACCAACAGGACTTCTTCACATTGAATTATCAGTTTGTTCCTATCTTGGAAATTCACATTTTGAAATATCCAACTGTCATGAAAAAGGAATGAAATGTGTTCATGTCTGTATAAGTTGCAATTTTTGATACAAGCTAAAATATAGTCTCACCCAGTTACTTGAGGAAATAATAATATATATTTATTT
>SJYQ01000672.1:1851089-1864980 GCA_006410935.1 Redunca redunca
AGCGTTTCTCATGATGTACTCTGCATATATGTTAAATAAGCAGGGTGACAATATGAAGCCTTGACGTACTCCTTTTTCTATTTGGAACCAGTCTGTTGTTCCATGTCCAGTTCTAACTGTTGCTTCCTGACCTGCATATAGGTTTCTCAAGAGGCAGGTCAGGTGGTCTGGTGTGCCCTTCTCTTTCAGAATTTTCCACAGTTTATTGTGATCCACACAGTCAAAGGCTTTGGCATAGTCAATAAAGCAGAAATAGATGTTTTTCTGGAACTCTCTTGCTTTTCCCATGATCCAGTGGATGTTGGCAATTTGATCTCTGGTTCCTCTGCCTTTTCTAAAACCAGCTTGAACATCAGGAAGTTCATGGTTCACGTATTGCTGAAGCCTAGCTTGGAGAACTTTGAGCATTACTTTCCTAGCATGTGAGATGAGTGCAATTGTGTGGTAGAAGAGTATTCTTTCACTTTGCCTTTCTTTGGGATTGGAATGAAAACTGACCTTTTCCGGTCCTGTGGCCACTGCTGAGTTTTCCCAATTTGCTGGCATATTGAGTGCAGCACGTTCACAGCATCATCTTTCAGGATTTGAAATAGCACTATCATCATTTGTATTTTGCTATTCTTACCATTTTAGCCCTATCTTAAGAAGAAAATATATATTAGCTATAAGTTATCAAAGTGTCCAATAATGTCATAAATAGAGACAAATCATTTCATAGTATTGTTGCTTTTCAGTCACTCAGTTGAGTCTAACACTGCTCCTTCAAAGACTGCAGCACAGCAGGCTTCCCTGTCATTCACCATCTCCCAGAGCTTACTCAGGCTCATATCCATTGAGTCGATAATACCATCCAACCATCTCATCCTCTTTCACTCCTTCTCCTCCTGCCTTCAATATTTCTCAGCATCAGTGTCTTTTCCAATGAGTTGACTCTTCACATGAGGTGACCAAAATATTGGAGCTTCAGTATCAGTATCGGTTGCTCCAATGAATATACAGGATTTATTTATTTTAGAATGAACTGCTGTAATCTCCTTGTAGTCCAAGGGACTCTCAAGAGTCTTCTCTAACATCACAGGTCACAGCATCAATTCTTTGGTGCTCAGTTGTCTTTATGGTCCAATTCTCACATCCATACATGAATACTGGAAAAGCCATAGCTTTGACTATATGGACCTTTGTCAGCAACGTAATGTCTCTACATTCTAATATGCTCTCTAGGTTTGTCATAGTTTTTCTTCCAAGTGTCTTAATTTCATGGCTGCAGTCACCATCTGCAGTGATTTTGGAACCCGAGAAAATAAAATCTGTTTCCGTTTCCATTGTTTCCCCATCTATTTGTCATGAAGTGATGGGACTGGATGCCATGATCTTAGTGTTTTGAATGTTGAGTCTTAAGCCAACTTTTTCACTCTCCTCTTTCACCTTCATCAAGAGGCTCTTTAGTTCTTCTTCCCTTTCTGCCATAAGGGTGGTGTCATCTGCATATGTGAGGTTATTGATATTTCTCCTAGCAATCTTGATTTCAGCTTGTGTTTCATCCAACCTGGCATTTTGCATGATTTAGTCAGCATATAGGGATCCCCTGGTAGCTCAGCTGGTAAAGAATCCTCCTGCAATGAGGAGAACTGGGTTCGATCCCTGGGTTTGGAAGTTCTCCTGGAGAAGAGAATGGTTACTCTCTCCTGTATTCTAGCCCGGAGAATTCCACAGACAGAGGAGCCTGGCGTGCTGCAATTCATGGGGTCGCAAAGAGTCAGACACGACTGAGCAACTGAACTGAACTGATGTCATTAAAGTTAGTAGGTATTTTGAATTCATATTTTCTATCAAATTAAATATACCCATTCACTATGAGGAGTGAATCCAAGATGAGTTATAATTTAATTAATTTTGAAAAACTTAGGACTAGAAATAGCCATAACATGAACTGCAACTTAGAAAGGCGTCTTTGAGAAAATAGCACATCCTTAGTATTTATGGAATTGATTATGTAGTAGTGAAAACTGGAAGAAAATCATGAGATTAATAAACTAAAATGTCATTACTCTTTTTGCTTTCCTATTTTCTGTCTCATAAGCTGCGTACCTTCTCTTTTTCAAAAGGATCCTGCCCATCTACCAATCTTTCTCCCTGTTCCCTGATAACTTGTACCCAGGTTATATGCTTTCTTTTGAAATTTCAATATTTTTAGGTAGTTAGAATAGGAAAAAGGAGTCTAGAATGGTGGTGGATAAAAGAAAAGGAAGGGAAAAGCCCATGAAAATAGAACAAAGGAAGGTCCAAGGACCTGAGTGAGGACCTCAGGTAGCAAAAACAGCACTCCTGCCTAGCCCAATTTACATAGGTCAGGCCCAGGGGGAGGAAAAAACATAAAAAGAGGAGCCAAATGGTCGGGGCTCTCTCTCGTCTCTTCGTGTCTTTTGAGTCGGCATGCCTTCATGCCTCATGGATGTATTTTCCTTTTATTTTCTAAGTAAAACTGAGCTGTAACACGGAGATGTAACACTGATCTGTCCCCAAGAGCTATAACACGGTCTATCCGAGAGCGGAGGCTATAACATGGTCTATCTGAGAGTTGTGACACTCCAAGGACTTTAATGTCTGTTGCTTCAAATTTTTGTTGTGATGAGACAGAACCGAAGAGATTACACTCCCCTGACAATATGATGGTTAATCTTAGAGTAGAAAGTTGTTTAGATCACATCGAAACTTAGAAGATGTTCCCTAAATAAATAATCTTAAAAATTATTTGTTTTAATTTCCTTTAAAAAAAATAATGAAAAAACAATTGTATTCTTGTGTCAAAATGCACTCATTCAGGTGGGCAGTTCTCACACTGGTTTTCACTGGTGCTATTCTGACAATGAAGTCTCAAAGGTTTCCAATAGCCTCTTATTTCATTAATACAAAGATATCTTCCAGTTTTTCTCCATGTTTGTATCACTTGTATTTTGTACTTCATATCACATTACTGATTCTTTCTTCCTTCTTAAAAATTCTTTCTACAGACTTCTATGACTAGGGATAAGATTTAGAAAATAAATAAATTAATTGCCTTTGCACACATGCATCACAGTTGTCACAAACCATATATTAGTTCTCTAGTTCATTTGAATTTTATCTTTTGAACAGTTGTTGTAAAGCTAGTTTTTANGTTTTAAAGCTAGTCTTTGCTGAGAAAGAAAGGATTTTTATAAATTACTTTGTCATAGTTGCAGACCACAAAATTTTTATTTAATTTTCTACCTTTTAATTTGCTGCCCACATTTAGGCACATGAGATCGTCATTTGTTTTGTTCCTTGACACACAAAAGATTGCAACAAGATCCACACACCTTCCATTTAAATTATAATAATTATTTAATCATTTGAATCTATTCTTTCATATTTAATAGTAAATAGCAAGGTAAATAACCTAAATATATTGAATGATCAGATGAAAGTTACCTGTATTTACTAGAAATTTATAAATATTATCATAAATTGTAACCTGTTTTGTGAGAATCTGAAGTGTCAGCACCATTGACAAAGCCAACTAAACATTCCCCCCAGTGTGACTAAGCGTTAGACACGCTTTGCCCTGACTCTAGGGTCCAGTCTTCCTTTTCCTCTGAGAGCATTTACTTTTAGAAAACTTTCAATGGTAGAGCAACTTTTCTGCTCCTTTGAGATGAAAATTTTATAAGCCAGAAATGGCTTTTTCAAGGAGCTAGGAGCCATCCATTTAAGAAGTGCTAACCTCAGAGACACTATGGGTTCAGTTACACAGCACCACTATAAAGCAAATCTTGATAAATGGACTGACAATTTGTTCAGTTTCCCAGTGCATGTGAAAGTTATATTTACACTATGTTATAGTCTAGTAAGTGTGCAATTTAGCATTATGTCTAAGAAAGCAAAGTACATAGCTTAATTAAAGAATACTTTATTGCTAAAAAATACTAATCATCACCATAGCTTTCAGCAAGTCCCAACTTTTTTGCAATAGTAACAACACAGATCACCATAACAAATATAATAATAATGAAAAAGTTTTAAATATTATGAGAATTGCAAAACTGTGACACAAGAGACACATAGAGCAAATGTTGCTGGAAAGAAAAAAAAAAAAAAAAGCCCCAATAGACTTGTTCAATGCAGGATTGACATAAACCTCCAATGCAGGATTGATAAAAATCTCCAATTTGTAAAACAAACAAACAAAAAATACCTGAGAAGCACAATAAAACGAAGTTCAACACAATGCGGTATGCCTGTAAGTATCAAAAGAGATAGTCCTCCTAGCTCCCAGTTTCTATAGGAGGGTAGGAGCCTAAGTTTGAAAATGAAAAGACAACGTGGCAAGCACAGATGGCTTAATCACATTGACCATCTTCCCCTCTAAAGTCTTCAGTACTTTTCCAGTAGCTCATCCCTGCATTTAAAAACCCTCTTTTGTTTCAGCATAGTTACATTTTATCTCGCCCCTCTTTTGCAACAGTCTTGAATATCACTGTCTTTGATAATTTATAAAGTGTCTGATGTAATTTTTCTTTTATATCATCATGGTCTTTTATACCATAGTCTTTTATATTGCTGAAATAGATGAAACATTACAGCCAGATTCTTCACCAGCTGAGCTATCAGGGAAGCCCTGAAAACTGAATATGCCTAGGAAATTCATTGCTATAGAGTTTCAAATGAAAAGAAAATAATGTTACAGTCACAACACACACATTGTAGCAGAGTGTTCAAAGATGAAATATCACATGAGTAAAAGTATATCTGAGAGTTAGGGAGGTTAATTTAATCCCTTTATAAAGCTGTGCTTCCTCCAATGTGGTAATCCCTAGTTAATATTTAATACCCTGTGGGTCTAGGATTTCTGATAATAGGCCACAGGACAAGACTCTGGATTTGTGAGCAACCAAAAGATGACAGAACTGTTGAAGTGAAGTCTGAAGAGACTAAAACTTTAATGTATATATTATAAAGAGAAACGTGTAATAATTCTCTTTTAAAAAGTACACCCTACCTTGTTCTGTTGCTGCTGCTAAGTCACTTCAGTCGTGTCTGACTGTGTGTGACCCCATAGAGGGCAGCCCACCAGGCTCCCCTGTCCCTGGGATTCTCCAGGCAAGAACACTAGAGTGGGGTGCCATTGCCTTCTCCAAAAACTAAAACCTTAATGTATATATTATAAAGAGAAATGTGTAATATTTCTCTTTTTAAAAGTACACCCTACCTTGCTCTAGATATTTTTTAAACAAACTTTAGCAATATATGTTACAGTTTTCCTTTCCTCTTTTTAATGAGAAAATTGTGGCAAATAAGAAAATGAGTTAAGATCAAAATGATAGTGGTATAGAAATGTTTTTATATCCTATAAAGTTCTATTTGGGCTACAAATTGGCTCTGATCTTTACAGGAACAAAGGCAAAGAGGAAAACACTAATTTGATGTTTCACTATAAGATCAAAATACCCCAATTCCTAACAAACAAACGACAAACAGAAAATATTCTTGGTCCAGAGATCTGAGCAGAATTTATCTCCTGAATCTGCATAAGTGAAATACACAACAAGTAGCATTATAACAACATCCTTATGATGATCATAACAATGTAATTTACTGAACTCGTTGTCGATCTGTCCCTCAATTACAGGGTTGTTAATTACATCATTTTATTCTGGAACCAAGGGCTTCCCAAGTGGCACTAGTGGTAAAGAACCTGCTTGCCAATGCAGGAGACATGAGACACAGGTTCAATCCCTGGGTCGGGAAGACCTCTTGGATGAGGGCATGGTGACCCATCCAATATTCTTGGCTGGGCAATCTCCATGGACTTAGGAGCCTGGCAGGCCACAGTCCATAGGGTTGCAAAGAGTTAGACATGACTGAAGCAACTAAGCAATCATGCATTCTGGAACCAAAGGAGTATGACCCAGGTACACAGGTGTTCAGTCTCAATTTAAAGATAAATCCAGATAGTATTCAGTAAGTATTATGCAATAGTAAATGCACATTCGCAGTCTATGAGCATGACCCAGCAAGGTTATCATTGGTGGTCATGGAGGGAGAGTGGTGTTGCAGATGTTATATATTGAGGGTTATATGGAAATATCTGCTTTGTTAGCTGACATAGATGTAAGATTCACATACTTCTAGAAAGTAGAAGACAAGCCAAACTAGGACCCAAGCTCTGTAAAAAGATGGATAGTGGGATGCTTGGTTATAAGAACAAGACAGAGGTCCAACATGTTGCTGCTGCTGCTGCTGCTAAGTCACTTCAGTCGTGTCCGACTCTGTGCGACCTCATAGACGGCAGCCCACCAGGCTCCCCCGTCCCTGGGATTCTCCAGGCAAGACCACTGGAGTGGGTTGCCATTTCCTTCTCCAATGCATGAAAGTGAAAAGTGAAAGCGAAGTCGCTCAGTCATGTCTGACTCTTAGCGACCACATGGACTGCAGCCCACCAGGCTCCTCTGTCCATGGGATTTTCCAGGCAAAAGTACTGGAGTCGGGTGCCATTGCCTTCTCTGAAACCAAGTGAAAATACCACTTTAAGAAGTAAAAAATGCTGAGCATCTTAAGGAAAAAAAAAAATGGTTTCACAATTTATCTCTCATGCCAAATCAACTGTTTGCATTACTCAGAGAGTCATTGGCTATAAGCCAGTTCACAGTGTTAGGACACATATACCAGAAACAGTAACTTTTGTGTTTGAAGAATTGCTCTGAACTCCTTAAAGGAAACGATTAGATAATAAGGCTAGGAATACATTAAAGGTATGCATACTATTTGAAATTAAGTCTATGACATCTACAGTTTAGAGCATTAGTATTTACAGTGGGGTTTCCAGGCCAATAGCAATAGCAAAACCTGGGAACCTACGGGAAATGCACGCTCTTGGGTGCCCCTCACACCAAAGCTGCACTTCTTGGGGTAGAACTGAGCTGTCCAAATCCAAAAGTGTTGCTAGATGATACTGATGTACTGTCAAGTTTGAGAACAACTGTCTAGAAAACAATTATCCGTGGGAGTTCCCTGGTGGTCCAGTGGTTAGGACTCAGTGCTTTCACTGCCAGGACCTTGGGTTCAATCCCTGGTCAGGGAACTAAGATCCTGCAAGCCACATGGTACTCCCAGTGAAAACAATTATCATTCTATCCTCTAGAAATGCAGAGATAGAAGAGAAGGAGACAGGAGTTCATCCAGAGGATTAGTGAATTATTAAAGACTATGCTAAAAGAGGCCACAGCATATCTTTTTTACTTTATAAGGCCCTCAAGAAATTTTTTATTGTGATTAAAACACTTGAAATATTATTAGGGAAGAAATCCTACAAGTATCATTAAAAACAGGGTCTAAATTGACCTCACACAGCTTAATCTATATCTACAGTCCTTTCAACACAGCCAAAGCCAGAGGAAAATTGCACAAAACCGCATTATTTTTAGATTTCTTCACAAAATGACAAAGATGTTAAGAGTGGCCAATATAAAGTATCTTCCCTCTCTTTACCTAAGACACTGTAACTATTGAAGTATTAAGAATGTAAGCAAATATCGGTCATAATTTGTCATTGTCATAGACCATCAACTTTCTTCTGAGAGCCAATGGTGTCTCAAGAGTCAACATATATAATAGTTAAGAGTAAGTATTCTGAGGTCAGATGTCTAGGTTTGAACACAATTTCATCATTTATTAGTGGTGTGACCTCGTGTAATTTACCCACTCTCCTAAATCTGTAAAATGGAGATGATGATAAAACTATAGCCCGTGAAGCTCTGAATATGCTGACGCTGAGTAAGCAAACCACAGATGTCAGCTGCTTTTTCTTCAATGTCACCCAGGCACTCCCATCATAACTATCACTCTGCTGGCTACCAAAGGGACAAAGATGAAGAGCGCTGTGGTTGAGAAAAGCATAGAAATAAATAACTTTATTTACAGAGTAATGAACATAAGGATTCATTGTACTACGTATTATGGAAGGGAATACTTAGAAAAATACAGCTAGTTACCACGAAGCAGGCATTTCTCTGTGATTTCAACCAATCACTTCCATTCTCCTCCTCCTGTCTCTGATGATACAAGTTTGGTCCTCATTTCAGAGCTAACCTCATCAACTGTGCTCCTGATCTCAACTCCAGCTCCATACAGAATATCATACACTTTCAATTTTTCCTTGTCTTTTTCTCTTAAATTCTCCCTCACAACGAGGCCCATCCTATGTATCTATAAACATGATCAGAATCTCCTCATTAATTAAAACAAAACAAAGAGACCACTAAATAATACAGGGAACCTATCCTCAATTTCTTTATCTCATGGAACTACTTCTTATTCACTCTCTTTTGTTTTCTCACTGTCAAAATATGAAAATATAAACCACTCACCTTTAACCTCTTCCAATGAGATCTGATTTCCACCAGTAACAGAACTTCTAACCGTCGTAGCCAGTGAGGACTGTGCTCCAAGGAACTGCAGCTCTGTGTATATGCCAGGCCGCATCTGTTGGGTCTTACTCATCCTGACCATTTGTTTCTAGCTGTCAGACCAACTCTATCTTCACTTCCTTTGCCCTGAATCTGTGCTTCTCTTTTCTCTTCTCCGTCTACACTATTACTTTACCACTTGCTTTTCCGTCCATGGTTTCTGTCTCAGCACAGATGTCCCCTTAGTAAAATCCTCTGCACCCACCTCAATGAGTTATATATGCTTATTTCCAAACACCTGCTAGCTTGCTATGTGATGGAACACTTCAGGGTCCATGGGCCTCAATTAAAACTTTTCATATCACCACTGTAAGAAATATCTGTGTGACTCTCCTTTTTTCTCCCATTTTATCTGTAAATATAATCTATTAAGCAAGACCATACTCTATGGACCAGACACATTCCTTAGGAAGTCCACATGAAACTTGGTAGCAAATCATGAAAGTTTTATGATGCTGTTATTCTAAAGATTCTCTCAAAAGTTATTCTCCTGAATCTATTTATTTGACCTAGGTGATATAGCCATACATTAGCCTTCTATGTTTTGTTTTATTAACAAAATACGGAAGTAACAAAATAGAGGATAAATTTAAATTTAGCTGATTTGGAAAATGTTTCCTTACCTGAACATTCTGCAAAACTTTACTCTTTTTATCTTTCCTCTTTTAAATAGATAGGGATTTTTGTTTATAGCAAAGTTAAAACTCAAGCATTGGATTTACAAAACATTTTTTCTGTACAATTAAAAATACATCATCTTAGGGCTACAGCTTTAAAAGATTAAGCATTTTAAAAGCACTTATTCTAAAATACATTACATATGTTGCTGCTAATTTTAGGAAAGGAGTTGGAACATATCTTGCATTTTCTTTACGCTTCTCGGCCTTTTGGCTAAGATCAAGCGGTGGCTCAGATGGAAAGCATTTGTCTACAATGTGGGAGACCTGGGTTCGATCCCTGGGTCGGGAAGTTCCCTGGAGAAGGAAACGGCAACCCACTCCAGTACTCTTGCCTAGAAAATATGGACGGAGGAGCCTGGTGTCCATGGGGTTGCAAAGAGTTGGACACGACTGAGCGACTTCACTTTTCACTTTTTTTACGGTTTGAAAGCCTATCATAATCAATTTACTTTAACTCACAGTTAGATACTAGGTATCTTCTCGTTATGATATAATTATTATTTTTTCTTTAATAAAGGCTGCAGGGAGGTATTTTTAGCCTACGCATGTCTCTTTTGGTCTCAGCCATTTTCTTTGTTGATGATTAACAACTCTTTTCTCCACTATCAGCATATGCTTAGTCAAATAAGTTTATTCGTCTCCTAATCTGTTTCTTTATCTCTTTTACAAAAGGTGAGGTTTATCACATGCAGTTGTGCTCTCTCTTTCCAGTTACATTTTCTATCATTTTTTGGTTTTCTTTCATTGAATCTCAACTCCTAGTTGTGCTTTTTAAGTTAGTATGTTTGCTGTAAATGGGTAATTATCACTTGCCACTCTCTGCATGGTGGGATTTAACATAATTTAGAGGCTGCATTTATACCTTGCCATATTTTAAGAAGGGCTTTCAACATTTGTTATTAATATATTGCATCTTGCAGCAAAAACAACAAGAAACAAGGAATCAATGATATTTTCCTAATCAAGTTAGAAAAATAAGGCAAAGCCAGAGGGAAGTTGATATGAAAAACAAATATAATAAACCTCTGCATAGTTATTCACTGAGGCAAGACAGAGATTACATACTAAACATTATAGCAGCCAAAATTAAAAGGAACACATAGGAATTATAAGAGCTTCCCAGGCAGCTCAGTGGTAAAGAATTTGCCTGCCAATCAAGACATGTGGGCTCGATCCCCAATCCAAAAGATCCCCTGAAGAATAAAATAGCAACTCACTCCAGTATTCTTGCCTAGAAAACTCCATGGATGTGGGAGCCCAGTGAGCCACAGTCCAGGAGGTCTCAGAAGAATCAGAAACGACTTGATAACTAAACGACAATAACAGCCAGTTATAAAAGTGACAGGGTCTGTAGAATAAAAACAAAACAAATGTACAAGGGAAGTACAACCACTCCCACAGTCCTCACACGTGAGAGAGTAGGGAACAATACCTTTGAATAACTTAGGGAACAATTTTGGAAGGCCATTTGTTTAAAAAAAAATAAGTTCAGTACAGACTCAAAAGGTTAGGCGAAGAGGAATTCAGCGAGGAGGACTCTAATATGTGAGGGTTGAGGCAATCCACTATGCTATATCAATTTAGGGACTGATTTTAGATCACTGAGTCAGTGGTTATCAACTAAAAGTAAGCATCAGGATCACAATATCTGATCCATATCCCTCAGTGATTCCAAGTAAGTTACTTTAGGGTAGCGTTTGGGGATCCGCATTTTTAGGCTACAGTACAGATTTTGATTTATGCCTTGGGGTGAAAAACTACTGACCTAAGGGAACAGCTGAAAAACAACCTACCTGAACTCCTCCATAAATTTGGTATTTTTAAGATTCTAAAAGATATTGAGCAGCAATAACTTTGAGGTCAGAATCCCCTACAAGTAACCACAGGACAACCAATCTATCCTGATGGTCAGCTACAGAGCCAGATGTTTCAACAGTCAGCCAAGTCAAGACAGCCTCCCATAGAAACTGTGGAGCTTATATGTATCACATCTATCCATTCATCTGTCCATGAACATCAGGTTGCTGCCATATCCTAGCTATTGTAAATAGTGCTGCTATTAACCCTGGGGACACAAGGGGGAAGGAAAGAGTGAGATGAACAAAGAAAATAGAATCAACATATATATACACTGCTGCTGCTGCTAAGTCGCTTCAGTCGTGTCCGACTCTGTGCGACCCCATAGATGGCAGTCCACCAGGCTCCCCCATCCCTGGGATTCTCCAGGCAAGAACACTAGAGGTGGTTGCCATTTTCTTTTCCAATGCATGAGAGTGAAAAGTGAAAGTGAATTTGCTCAGTCCTGTCTGACTCTTAGCAACCCCATGGACTGCAGCCTACCAGGCTCCTCCGTCCATGGGATTTTCCAGGCAAGAGTACTAGAGTGGGGAGCCATTGCCTACACTACCATGTGTAAAATAGACAACTGGCAAGAAGTTGCTATATAAAACAGGGAGCTCAGCCTGGTGCTCTGTGATAACCTAGAGGGATGGGAAGGAGGAGGGGAGGGAGGCTCAAGAGGAGGGGATATATGTATAATTATGGCTGATTTGTGTTGTTTTAAGTAGAAAATTACCCTAAATTAGCTCAGAGTATCGATGACAGAAACTCCTTACAATAGCAGCATATAAAATAAAACATCTGTATCAAATGCTTAAAATATAAATCCAATTTATATTTCAGATGTTAGTATAGCACATATTTAGATGTTAGTACAGCACAATCTATGTAACTGTTTATTCCTTCTCAAATTTGAGTCAAAGTTACGAAGGGAATACCTTAGATAACTTCTGTCACATATTTTTCATGAGTGAAATAACCTTTCAAAAGTAAAGTTTTGAAAAAAATTATGTTGACTACTAAGCATGCCAAATACGCAAATATGTGACATTTTTAATCCTACTTCTTCATATAGCTATAGCCATTATCACACATTAATCCTAATAGTCCTTCCCATCCAGACTGTGTCATACCTCAAAGTCATTTAGGACATCATACTACGGGCATCACTAATATCTGATGAGCAGTTGGCATTCATGAAGAGACCTTTCCGAACTTCAGCAAGGTTACTTACTCTTCACTTGACATAGTAATTATTTCTTAATGAAGGACTGTCTTTAATTTGTAGATTCTTTGGGTGATTATATTTTAGCCATTGAAGGAGGGTACAGATTAGGGCAATAAATTATTGAAAACTGTGGTAGATAATGTATCATTAATAGATTGAGAGATGTACAAACTAGTAATTGCTCCAAAGAACTAAGCCACATTTAATTCTTGCTTTGATTATAATGTTTCTGTTTGCTAAAACTGAGAAAAATTTAAGCCACAATGAAATTTCATTGCTTTAACCTTTAGGAAAGAGGACTAGCTCAAGTATACCTTCATTCTGAACGTACTTGAGGTAGAAACCTGCACAAAATAATATTTGAATGCAGGGAAAGCAAATATGAAAAATATAGGTAACTGATGATAAATTTGATAATAAAGCTTAGTGATGAGAACAGCCAGATTCTCTGTCCCTATACACTTGGTTTTACTATAGAAAATATTTACTGAATCCAAATGTCAGCATTAATGCTGATAATAAGTAGTTTTATGGTATGTTGATAAAAAACAAATGCTACCAAATATACTATGTTATTTCGGTCAATTGCTGTTTTTCCTCCTAATTTCCATTTGCAATCCACCTGGAACTGAAAAAAAAATTGAAAGAAAGAGCTATGGGTAAGGGGAGGTTAAAAACTAATTCAATTAAACACATACTATATATCAGTTATGTAATTCAGGCATTAGATCTGTTCTCTGTCATCACATATGCAGAAGAAAATATTAATCTAAAACAAAGCTGAATGTGATAGAAACTGAGAGTAGTAAAAATTACTTAATTTATATTATATGTTTAATTCAATGATTTCTGGTTGAAGAGATATCTATTCTATTTATATAGGTACTGGTTTATTTGAGGACACAGGATCAGACTAATTTTCTTCCACAAAGGCCTTGAATGAGTTTTACTACAATGAGAAAACAATTTTTGACTATCTAGTTTAAAAATACCTTGTCTATAAATATTAAGAGCTATATGGCTTAATTTTATGTTAGTTGCTCAGTTGTGTCTGACTCTGTAACCCTGTGGACGGTAGCCGGCAGGCTCCTCTGTCCATGGCAAGAATACTGGAGTGGGTTGTCATTCCCTTCTCCAGGGGATCATCCCGGGTCTCCTGCATTGCAGGCAGATTCTTCACCAGAACCACCAGGGAAACCCACCCTAATTTTATATTACTCTTTATTTTCTCTCAGCCTTACTGAACATATATCTTTATTTCTTAAATCCCAGTCACTCCCATCAGTTCAGTTCAGTTCAGCCGCTCAGTCGTGTCCGACTCTCGGCGACCCCATGAATGGCAGCACGCCAGGCCTCCCTGTCCGTCACCAGCTCCCGGCTTGTGGTCCACCTTAGCGCCACGGTGCACCAGTGGCATATTTTCAAGCTTCAGCCCTAGTCTCCCTTAACTCCTTCAGACATCTTACAGTGTTTCAAGGCACAGGGAGTAGATTCGTCACGGAACTCAGTCACGGAATGAACAGAATCAAAACTGGGTTTGCTCTGTCTCCTGTTTGCCCCAGTCTTGTGCGGTGCTTGTGCTTAGTGGCTCTGCGACCCCATGGACTGTAGCCCACCAGGCTGCTCTGTCCATGGGACTCTCCAGGCAGGAGTACTGGAGT
>SJYQ01000672.1:1875198-1887077 GCA_006410935.1 Redunca redunca
CTCCCATAACAACAGGATAAAAAATCTGAATATATCATTGTTTTGGTTCTATTTTACAACTGTAGGATATCCAAAAATGAAACAAACAAAAATATATATAAATGCCTTCAAAGAAACAGAAGAAATTTAAAAGTAACATACTTGAATAAGCTTCTTTTCTTCTGGCTGTTAACAAGTAATTGACTTTTACAGCACTACTACCAAGTGATGCATCTCCTTTTGACTAAGTATATGTGACAGATTCCAACTACTGAGTGCGACAATCTAAGTTTTAATAAAATAAGATGTATGACTAAGCTATCTGTATATAATTATATAAAATTAATTATAAGATTATACAATATCCAGATAAACTTGTTACTTGAAATTGTATTTTATAATTTCTCCTGTGTTATTTCAACAAAGGAAGTTAGATTTATTTCATTTGTAAGAGAAAAGTGAGTTATCTATATTCAGATGAGAACTACCAAATTGGTAATTTTTACATTTTGTATAGCCCTGATTAATTTTTAAAAAGATAATAATGAAACAATTTCAGAGCTATACAACATAATACACTAAAATTCTCTGTGGTGTTTTGGGGAGATGTAATTAGTACAGAATATTAAGTTGGGAAAATAGAAATAGAGCATTTAATCTACATGAGTAATTGGGACACCTGCACACAGCAAACAGTTTAGCTGTTGGAGAATGTTAAAGGATTTTTTTTTTATATACAATTTTAGCTATTATCATTACAGTTTTTATTACTGAAAGGTTATGGAGGAAAACTACTGATGACTAGAAATTTAATTTGATTAATCTAAGTGCTTGAGAGGAACTGGGCCCACCCTGTAATTGGTAATTCACAAGTAATTTACATTTAGAAACACACTGGGAGCTAAATAAGATCAAATCTTTCTGGAAAATTGACAATTAACTCTGAATTTCTGATCAATAGCTTATAGATATATACCTTCCAGCGAAAACAATGAACACACTTTATAGTCCTTGTTTTGTTCCTTGTTTATACTAGATGTTTTATTTGTGCAGCTATTTTGTATCTTTATCTTTCATAATTCAATTGATCTTTTATCATTAATAGAAATTTTTTAACAATTTTGTACAATAATCTGTAAGACTGCCAATAAAAGTAGCAGAGTCATGCTCGGTCCTTCAAATGTAATATTATTTAGAAAATCCTAAACTACAAACAGTATGTTGGTTAGAACTTGAAGTATGCCCACCATTACTGGAGAAAAAAAATACTGATTAACAAAAACATGGGATTTCCTCCAATCAAAAATGATTGTATATAGGGGAGGGAAATAGTGTAATGGGAAGGACTATACAGTGTTGGGGATCTTTTTCTAATGTGCATAAAAATGTATTCAATTTACAACCCAGAAAGAATTCTTAGTAAGTTTTTGGTAAGGCAACGGTAGAGGAAAATAGAAGGATATTAGTTAGTTCAATTTTGGGACAGGGGGAGGAGTTATACCTTTTCAAAAACTTGGCTGAATTTTGAAAGGCACTATGGTAACTTGGTTAAGACAGTGGCCCTTGAACCATACTCTGTGGGCTTTGAAACAGCTTCACTGATTAAATAACTTCATGAACATATCAGAATTATCAAAAATGTCTTGTATATGGTGTACCTGGTAGCCTAGTACATGATGAATGCTCAAAATGATAATAACACTATTTCTTAAACAGAACCAGCATACTCAAAAAACTAACATTTTTTTCATAGAATTTTATAATTATAAGATTTTTTCAGTAGTAATCCTAAAGATAATTTTGAAATATTAGCAGTGCTAATATTTGATATATTACCATTAAATGAGTTCTGAACAAATATGTTTAATATAAAAACTCAAGTTTTTAAAGATCTTAGCTCTTTTATGTGGATATAATAGAATCAGGTAAATGAATGCTTTTCAGAGCAGAGGGGTATGATATTCCTGGAGGTTACAGTATATTTTTGTTCAGTTAGGAAAGTGTAAATTCATGCTTTGCTGAATACATATTGACTTCTTCCATAAAAGTTAAATCTATTTCAATATTGACAAAATATTTCCTCCGTATTAGGAATCTGAGCTCACAGCCAACAAAGATAAAGTGGAGAAATTCTACAATTCAAAGAGGACATCTGTTCAGGACATCAATTTTGCAGAAGCCGTGGTTCAACATAGGGGCTGATGAAATTAAGGAAGAAAGGGGAAAGACAGAGGCATAAACGTGCATTGAGGCAGCATAGGAATATGAATGAAGAATATGGTTTGTTGTGGTGGCTCTAAAACACATCTGCAGACTCTCTGACTCATATCCCTCCAAAAGGTGAAAATATTTGATCTCCTCTTGGAACCAGGCCAATCTCTGGCACTGACTTGATGAATAGACAATAGCAGTAATGATACTACATGACTTAAAAGGATAGAAACACTCTAGTCTGGGAGCCTGTACAAGTCTGGGACCTTGAGGTTGCCAAGTGGAGAAACCATGTAAAGAGGCTATTAAAAATGAATGGGAGAAATGAGAGACCAATAGATGAGAGACAGAGAGACTGACCTAAGGAGTCCAGCTGTTTTAAACTTTCTGGTCCAGAAACCAGACATTTGATTGGAAAAGCTTTGAAGATGATGCCAGCCCCATTATATTCTGAGTGCAATTATATGAGACCCTGGATGGCTCAGTGGTAATGAATTCACCTACCAATGCAAAAACCACAGGAGATACATGTTTGATCCCCAGGTTGGAAGATGCCTTGGAGACGGGCATGGAAACCCAGTATTCTTGCCTGGATAATCCGATGAACAGAGGAGCCTGGAGGGCTACACACCATGGGGTTTCAGAGTCATACACAACTGAGCATGCACACACACAGTACTAGATATTTTAGCTAAGTTTGCCAACTCCCAGATTTGTGAGTAAATAAATTATATCATTTCAAGTTATTGTTTTGTAGTGGCTTATTACACAGCAATGGATAATTAGAACAATGTGGCCTTTCGAATGAGTAGTCATCACATAAATGTTTAATATGATTTAACATGTTGTAGAATTTCCTAATTTTGTTTGATATTATTTATTATATACTTAAGAGTATCAACAGGCAATAGAAGTCCAGAAGAAATCATTAAAAGTGATGAATTCATTCAACATTTTTTTATGAGAATCTACTATATGCTGGGCAATTTTTTAAACTCCAGGTATATGTCATTGATAAACCTGAGAAATAGATAATTTCTTTGTTCCTATATATAATGCCATGAAATAGACAGACAGTAAGTTGTTTAAATGTACAAAATAACTCCAGGCATTTATGTGATAAGAAGAAAGAATAGATCATTCAGTGGATTAAGAGTTGATTATCTAAGATAGGGGAGTCAGGGGAGATATTTCTCTGAAGATGGTATTTGAAAATTAACATCCAGGCTGAAAGAACAGCAAGTGTTTAAGTCCTGAGTTGTGAAGAACAAGAATAATGTATCTAAAGCAGAGTGAGTAAAGAAGAGAGTGACATGAAATGACCAAGTGAGGAATGTGAATTCCATTTTAGGTAAGTGGGAAGCCATGGGAGACCCTTTCAGGAGAATGAGATGGCTTTGCAGTTGACCAAAACCCATGCCCTCTTAACACCTGGCACCCAATGGTGTGACTGTGTACCAACAGAACAGACTATGTGGCCAACAGATCAACAGAATGTGACTGGAACTAATACATATGCAACAGATAGAAGTGTTCCATGTGTGCTCATTCAGGCTCCTTTCCACTTCCAGCTGACAGAGATGGAGGTAATACTCAGAGCAATCTTAGAAGCCATAGGTTGAAGATGAGAGAAACATCATCACCCTAGGTGCCTAATGACTGCATGAAATAGACTCTCTACTACTACGTGCACCCACTTCACACACCAATCACACATACAGTGCCACTGCCAACATATCAACTAGGGAACATCTTAAAGACTTCCATGATAAAAGCTAGAAGATTTTTGTTTTGGATAATTATATGTATGGGTCTATTTGTTATCTTGGCCTCTTGTTATTGTTTAGACCCTAAGTCATGTCCAACTCTTTTGTGATGCCATGGACTGTATCCCGACAGGCTCCTCTGTCCATGGGATTTCCCAGGCATGCAGACTGGAGTGGGTTGCCATTTTCTTCTCCAAGGGATCTTCCTGACCCAGGGGACTGAACATGCATCTCCTACAATGCAGGCAAATTCTTTACCACTGAACCACCAGCGAAGCCTTGTCTACCTTATATAACTCAGCCTAGTCCACCTTATATAATATAGTGGATAAACAGCCTCTTTTAAAACAGAGGCTGAACTGGAAAGAAGATTAATAAAAAGACTATTTTAATCAATGAGGGGAAACATGATGATAGCTTACACAAGGGTGGCAACAGTGAACTTGGCAAGACATGGTCCCATTCAGAGTATAGTTCTAAGACAGAACCAAAAGGACTTACTGATGATCACATAAGAACATCAGCTAGAAATTCTGAAAATTCTTATAATCCTTCTATACTCTTGTGAAACCAGATAATAGAATAGACTTTTCCTGATTCNAGACTTATCCTGATTCACTCTTGACAGAGAACAAAATCCACAGAATTTCACAACGAGTGTAAGGCAAATCTCCTTCTTATGTAGAATTTTCAAAAGTGAAAGAAACTCCATTCTATGATTCTAGGGATTTACAGATAATTAAGCACAGAGATGGGGAAACAGTGGAAACAGTGTCAGACTTTATTTTTCTGGGCTCCAAAATCACTGCAGATGGTGACTGCAGCCATGAAATTAAAAGACGCTTACTTCTTGGAAGGAAAGTTATGACCAACCTAGAGAGCATATTCAAAAGCAGAGACATTACTTTGCCGACAAAGGTCCGTCTAGTCAAGGCTATGGTTTTTCCAGTAATCATGTATGGATGTGAGAGTTGGACTGTGAAGAAAGCTGAACACCGAAGAATTGATGCTTTTGAACTGTGGTGTTGGAGAAGACTCTTGAGAGTCCCTTGGACTGCAAGGAGATCCAACCAGTCGATTCTAAAGGAGATCAGTCCTGGGTGTTCTTTGGAAGGAATGATGCTAAAGCCGAAACTCCAGTACTTTGGCCACCTCATGTGAAGAGTTGACTCATTGGAAAAGTCTCTGATGCTGGGAGGGATTGGGGGCAGGAGGAGAAGGGGACAACAGAGGATGAGATGGCTGGATGGCATCACTGACTCAATGGACATGAGTCTGAGTGAACTCTGGGGGTTGGTGATAGACAGGGAGGCCTGGAGTGCTGCAATTCATGGGGTTGCAAGGAGTCGAACACGACTGAGCGACTGAACTGAACTGAAGCACAGAGAAAAGTATCAAAGATGATAATTGACTGGAAAGATAGTTTTGAATAAAACTGTGAGATGACGCTTCTCAGGCCAAAGCACCCGGGAGCCTAGTTCATCTCAGGCCTATTTGGGGGCATTGCATGAGACCAGCCAAAGCACTGAAATATTTTCGCTGAAATGATGCCTGGACATATCTGAGGAAATCAAAACCTGTGTGACCATAGGCTAGAAGTTGGGAATCTCTGTGCTCTCACAGCATTTATTGGTAAGCACTTCTGCCTACAGCGGTGAGTCACACAGGGAGGAGAGGTCATATGCGCTTCTTATCTTGGGCTCTTGTTGAGCTGGCTGCCTCGAGGAGAGAGAAGCTTTCAGCAGACAGGCAAGAGGGATAAGGTACAAAATGTTCAAGGAATATGGCACAGAGATGTTCTTGGGACAATGTATGACTAGAGATCTCTCCTTGGCACACACAGTTGTGTATCTCTTCTAGATTGCTGTTGTCATTTAGTCACTAAATGAGTGTCATTTAGTCATTAAAGTCATGTCCAATTCTTTTGCAACCCCATGAACTGTAGGACTTCCCATATGGCTCATTGGGTAAAAGAATCCACCTGCAATGCAGGAGATGCAGGCAGATGTGGGTTTAAACATCGGGGTGGGAAGACACCCTGGAGGAGGGCATGGCAACCCATTCCAGTATTCTTGCCTGGAGAATCCCATGGACAGAAGAGCCTGGTGAGCTATAGTCTACAGGGTTACAAAGAGTTGGACATGACTGAAGTGACTGAGCCTGCATGAACTGTAGCGCACCAAGTCTTTCTGTCCAGGATTTCCTAGGCAAGAATGGGTTTACCATTTCCTTCTGCAGGGGATCTTCCTGACCCAGGGATTAAACCTACATCTCCTGCATTGGCAGGCAGGTTCTTTACCACCGAGCCACCACGGAAGAGTCCATTAATGTGCCACAGAAGAAAAACAAAATTATACTGAGAAACCTTCCTACCTTACCCCAAGTCAGGAACATCCGAATCTGGCCCTCAGGTCAGGGACAGGGTGGTAGAGACGAGGGCAGAAAGTAAATAGATAAACAATTAGAAGCCAACAAGACTAGCCCCTCGTTCCCTTGCCCACTGAAGGTTTCCAGCCCAAAGTTGCTCCAAGCTATGCAGGGGAGAAAACTTTCCATTACATCAGGTTCAATTCAGTTCAGTTCAATTCATTTCAGTCGCTCAGTCATGTCCGACTCTTTGTGACCCCATGAATTGTAGCACGCTAGGCCTCCCTGTCCATCACCAACTCCCGGAGTTCACTCAGCCTCATGTCCGTCAAGTCAGTGATGCCATCCAGCCATCTCATCCTCTGTCGTCCCCTTCTCCTGCCCCCAATCCTTCCCAGCATCAGAGACTTTTCCAATGGGTCAACTCTTCACATGAGGTAGCCAAAGTACTGGAGCTTCAGCTTTAGCATCATTCCTTCCAAATAACACCCAGGACTGATCTCCTTTAGGGTTTGTATTACTATTTTGCAGCATGCACACAAAACTCTGAACTAAATGTATGACTGTGACTTGAATGCACTGCAGGACTCTATTTCTAAAAATGAACCAAAGGTCCATGGGATCTGCCTGACATTTTTTTTTCTGAAGCAGGGTAAGATTCAGCCACTGAATAAAAATTTTAAAAACTGCAGGACACTAAAATATAGTAATGTCTTGATCATGTTATGAACCATGCTTGCTCAACACAGTGGCTCATTCAATCCATAACAGAAGAGAAATGTGGGCATTTCTAAATACAGTGACTCACAACAACAGAGAACTTTGGGTGGGAAAGTGGAAACTGAGCTCAGGTCATCAACATGTAGATAGGACAACAGCATAATTTTCTTAGCAAATGTATGATGGAACTTCTCTTCTGACTTGGGAGAAAAGTGGCTTAATCACTATAATCTCTTAGAGGATCATAAGAAAAGAATTGCTGCTCTGTTTCTGAATGTCCAACAAAAGATTAAAACTTATGAGATTCCTCTTCAGTTTTGGAGTTCACTATCTACATAGATGGTTAACTACATTATTTAAAGTGTTTTCTATTTTTTAAAAAGCAAATGACGCATTCAGAAATGTTTCTAGAATTTATTTTTTCCTGTCTGCTCCCTACAATCTTGTTTTGTCCATGGATATTCTCAAATGATAGTAGAAACTCTATGCATAGAATATCCTCATGCTTGCTTAGAAAACCTGGTCTGTGGCTCTTAATTTATTATGGAAAGGAATGGGGGAAAACGAACCCAGAGTTCTATTTTTGTGTATCCATGACACAGTTAATCTAAGATATAGCAGAGTTCTACAAATTCAAAAGACTTGAAAATAATTTATTTGCTATAATAAGAAGAAAACCATTTATTCTTTAACTGAATTTCTTGTCCTTTGTGGCAGAAATCAAATGCCTCACATTACTGTAGCAGTTTTTCTCCTCACAATTTAATCTAGGACTTGTTAACCAAGGCTATTTCTATATTCAGCAAGATTACATACAAACTCGATTTTATGAATTATGTGAATGCTACTGCTGAGAAATTCTACTGGTAATATGACTATGCAAATGGACACTTCAGGTAAATTAAAGGCATAAAAGAGAAATTATAAACTGAAGAAATACATTATAAGGGTTTATTTATTTTAGGTCATTCATGTCAAAGCTAAAAACTATCTTTAGTAAGAACACAGTTGAAAACTGCTAGATGGGCTAGGAAGAAGCAAATCATTCTAGGAGTATATATTTGCTGTGAATTGATTGAGTTCTTTATGGAGGGTCCCTGAGCAACACCACTATGCTGGACACTTTGCCAGTTATTCAGGAATTCAATACAGTTGCAGATGACTCTATGATTAAACTAGATTTAGAAATCTAAATGACCATAGTCACCAAAGATTGATATGAAAACTGACTTATAAGTTGGGTTAGTTCTGAGTCTGAAGTTTTAGGAACAATTTAATCAAGTGATTTTCCTTGTTATATATGCTAATGATTGATATATGGTTTAAAAGCAAACCTAAGTATGAACAATACTTCTTTCAGTAACATTTGGTTTCATAAGACAACATTGCAGTAGCTGAATAGGCATGAAGTTTTATTTTATAATGATCCTAAGATAATGGTCTATCTGACAATTACTAAGTACAATTGCTAAATATATATTGTATGAGTACAATTTTGTGGTAGATAGTGCAGTATCTACAGTGTCTTGGTTTACATTGTAACATCTTGCGATATTTTGAATAGAGTGTATTTTTTACCAAATAGTATATTTCTGATAGTTTAGATGGTAACAGATAACTATGGTCATTAAAACTACTAGTCTATGCTCACAAAATCACAGGTGTTTATCTCAATATACCCAATTATATTTTGTTATCATTACAATCTTCCATCATGAGAAATTTTCATTTGTCTACTGGGAGAGGCCCACATGGATATCTATTTTAACTTTAGAGGCACGGATATCCATCCTCAATCCTGAAGCCAGAGCCAAGCCAGTGAAGTGAGACAAGAAGAAACATGCTCCCCTTGCACAGTGACTTTACCTTCTCTGAAATGGAAAGTCAGCTTCTCCTCCGCATGCAGCGCCAGGACACTAGCTACAGAAATCACGGCTATTGACAGTGGTAGGTAAGCAGCAAGTCACTACCTACGTTTTACATCAATTCCTCAAATAAACTCTACCTTTTCCTAACTCTAACTTTGCCATGACTTTAGCTAATCTCAGTCTGTTAAAACTCTATCCAGTCTACAAGTCCTGATAAAAATTATTAGATATTCCCTAATAATATTTTCCAGAAACTACTATAATTTTTATTTTTATGTCCACGGCTTTTGCCTTTGCTTGCCAAACACTGTATCATATGGCTCTAAATTGATAACATTTAATTTTAACACTCTGACGATAGAATCCTTGAGTATAAGGAAATGTTTATAGATTTAAATGTAATCCCACAGTTTAAGGTTCTTCATATAATAGGGATTCAATAAATGTTTATTAAACATTAAATTGATACATTTGTTAAATCCTTAAAATTATACCCAATCTGAATAACAATGCATAATGTTCTATGCCAAATTTGGATTTGAAGCTTTTTTTTTTTTATATAAAACTATTCCACAGTATCACTAAGAATGTGTTATGAAAACTATTCAGTGCAAATATAAAGCAGTGTTATTAAGATTCAGAAATCTTCGGTTACTTTTATAATTGAAGAATATTATTTACAAACATTATTTGCTTTATCATAACCTGGCTAACCTAGAAATTTATGCTGTACCATTCTCTAGGCAAACTTACCTCTCACAATGATGTTGGTGGACTTTTTTGCAGGGTTTCCCACGTTATTATTGGCAATGCAGCTGTAAGTGCCAGCATCTTCTGAGGTGATGGCAGGTATGGTCAAAGTTCCTCCATTCAAAACAGTCTTTTCAGGCAGAGTCCCAAAGGATCTGACCCATGTGAGAGAGGGTACAGGCTCTCCTCCTGTCGTGACACATACTAATGTTATGGCCTCTCCAGGATTTACAACAATAGGGTCATCCACCAAGAGTTTAATTGACGGAGATGCTAAAAGACAAACAAAAGAACATGCACCTATTTAGATCTGCCAGAGCTAGACTTCAACAGTATGTTTTATATTTACACAAACAATTGAAATACGATTCTTTTGTGCAAAAATCCTATTGTACTGATCAAATTTAAACCATATAGAATGGTTATTTATTTTAATTATGTGACATAAACCTGTGGAATTTTACTAAGAATCTTACACATGGAGAGGGGACTTAAATTTTATGTATTCTTGAATTGTTCCACAATTAGAAAGATGAGAAGAATCAAAGTTTTAAAACAAAAATCCCTTTCTCTTTTAATGTTGACAACCACCATTTGTTTTTGTCCTTCCAGGTATAAATGTTGAAGATGATTAGTTCTTGTATTTTCATGGTCATGATCATCCTCAGGTCAAATGATACATATTTTGCAAACTGAACACAATCAAGTAAGGAAAAAGATTGCCAGAGGTTTTTACCAGGCAGTGGGCCTGGTTTTTCATCTTGAAAGGAATAACAAAATCATGTAATTTAAAGCATCTCCAATATTTCACCTCTAACCTCTGTGCAGAAAGTTTAGGCAATGTGAGTTCTCATAGCCACTGTTTTAAAACTTAGAAGCAAATAAAGTGCTTTTCAAAAATAGTCACCAAACTATGATGGCCACCACTTCAACGTTGGGGTTATACTAATCTCCCCAGTGAAAGTAAGTTGTTTGAAAATTTTTATGTAAAAAAAAGTAGATAAATATCCATTCAATAAAAAAATGCTTTATTGCACACTTTTCATCACACAAAGTAGAAACTGCACAAAAATGTGTTCAGACACAGTACTTTCTTTTCTGCTTATATCACAGTGTCAGTCTATGTAGCACATTACTAAATAAGAACAGAGGAAATGCATTATGCTAATATTTGATTTCATAAATTCAGAAATATTTGAGGCCAAATTTAAAACTGAAATCTCCATATTTGGAATATAAAGTGTTCAACTGTACTGTGTAACTGCTTTTAGATATTAATTTCAGCTCAGAGTTGAGAGAGTTTTTCTCAGAATGAAAGGTAAACTCCCTATGGGGTTCAGTATTCTGCCTTGATGGAATATATAAATATTCAAATGAATATATATATTCCACTGTATATATATATATATCTTGCCTTTGGGAACATAGGTGTGCCTTGAGAGCATTATACTAAGTGAGATAATTCAGAGACACATCCCATATGATCTCACTCATATGTGGAGTATAAAAAAAATAAACAAAAAGCAAAAGAAATGTACAAGTCAAACAACCCCCGCCCCAAAAATGTAGATATAGAGAACAGTGTGATTACCAAAGGGAAAGGCATAGAGGAAGGGTGAAATAAGTAAATGATATCAACTGTATGGTGATAGATGGAAATATAGTATTGTATATAAGAAACTTATAGACTATTATAGGTCAGTGCTGCCTCAATAAAAAACAAATCTGAAAAGATGCCAGGGGAGAATAAGAAAACAATTCCATGTTACAATTATGGTTCTGTGTAATAGGCATAGAATGCCTGGGTGACCTTTTCAAACATTGTTGGCCTTTCTAACATCATTGTAAGTAATTTACAAGTTTTCAAAGTATTTTAATTGCCCTTCTGGGGTGCTGACTTTAAATTATAAAAATCTATGATTAAAAACCTGTTGGGAAAGTCACAAAATGAAAATGAGACAAAAGGCACTGCAGAGTTTGCTAGAAAAGAAAGTATTTCAAAATGCTATTTAATATTGTTAACCTGATAAAAAGATACTGCTAATGAAATTTTTTTAAAAAATAGATATACTTATTTATTGACACAGCATTATGAAACAATAGTAGAAATTCTTACAGCCCAGTTTGCGGTAAACAGTATAATTTTACAAAGGTATTTAGTTAAAACACAAGTCTAGAGAGGCCAATAGTTATATTAATAAGACTCGTTTGTTTTACA
>SJYQ01000672.1:1887135-1905923 GCA_006410935.1 Redunca redunca
GAAATATTTGCCCCTGAAATTTGACTTGTATAAGGATGAGTTGTTTTAAATATACTTGTATATTTTGAGGACACATAATAAAACATTTATTAATTTTGCTTTACAATTTTAATTTGGAAGTTGAAACTATTGTTTTTTCAAGATTCAGCATTTTTTAAGAGCCTTTAAAGTCTCAGGCAAAAGTGAATTGCAAGTGAATGGTATTATTTTAAACAGTGTTTTTAAACTCTTCAACCACACTGATTTCACGCACTGTTTCTTACTTTCTACTTACATAGGTAATTAGGGAACTAAGAAAGATTGATCTCATTGCATTAAATCATGTTCATGGCTGAGTGTTCTTTAAATATGTATTGCATGCTTTGCTTGAACTACTCCATCATCACATAAGAACAAATGTACAAAGCCATTGAGATCATCAGCTTCCTTATAACCGTGAGACAAGAGCATTGGTCAAAACCACACTGCAGGATCTAGACATCCAGTCATTCTTCACAGCAACATGTGAGAGAGGGATTACTATTTGAAGTTCATTTTTAAGTTAATAAAGAAATGAAACACAGAAATTAAATAGGACAAGAGAAAAACAGAGTGGACAGTATGTTAGTTTGTAAAAAGTAGAAAAAGGTAAACTACACAAAGTAAACAAAGGCAGTTTATCAAGTTAAGTGAAGAAGCATTGAATGGATGATGGATGAAACTAGGGGGAGGAGTGGGAGGGAGAGAATATATGTTTACATACAGCTGATTCACCTCATTGTACAGTAGAAACTAACACAACATTGTAAAGCAACTGTACCCCGATTAAAAAATAAAATAAACATCACATATTATTTTAAACATGTTTATAGTTATCACCAAATGGCTCAAATACACAAAAATTATTCCGATGAAGTCCATTTTTAACATGACACACAATACCAGCCATAAATTCTCTATGTACACAGTGCTCATAACTAAGTGCCCATCTGACTTTCAGAATGAGAATCTTGCCAGCACTCAATGATGGAAGGCATGGGTCATCAGAGCAATTGTCTCAGAGACTTGACTCTTTCCTTAAGATCAGTATGTCAACATTCTAGCATGTTTGATATGCTCTGTGGGGCAAATACGGTAGATAGATAGATGTATAAATAATTGGTCCTGGGAGAGATGGGATGAAGTATAAAGACAGGCAAACAAAGAGAAAGAAAGGAAAAATAAAGGAAGGGGAAAGAAAGAGAGGAGAGACCAGTCTGTGGTTTTTATTTTCTAAAATCCTAAACCCTTTAATAACTAAACATGGAAAGTATATTTTAGCAAATCTCTCTGAGGAAGATAACTCTTCCCAAGTTCTCTTCAGCTCCTCCCCTCCTGGCAAACAAAAAGGAAAGTTTTTTGGGTTGAGCAACAGTTACTTCAGTGGATCTTCGGCAGAAAGAGGACTGGCTTCCTGGCTTCCACACCAAATCCCAAACATGTGTATATTCAAGAGCAAAAGGGATCTCTGTGTCCCTTCTTGGTTGAGGTCACTAAGTGTGACTGGCTGACAGACATAGTGAGTCCATGGGGCAGGCTCCATGCCTCAGGGGAATAGCCCCAGCCCCAGATGATGGAATGGAAGAAGCAGAGAGATAGGTCAGAACCGAATGTGACAAGACAATTGGAATGAAGATGTTAGGTGATCCATGCCCATCAGAGATCCAAGTCTCATGTCCCACACCATGGTAAAGTAAAAGCAACCCCTAGAATTTAAACAAAATCTGGTGGAAATGGGAAATCCATGTTACCAATTTCTGAAATTATGGCAAAATAGATAGTTGAAATAAAAATGAAGTTAAATTATAGAATAATAAAGATATATTTCTTTCAAACCTGAGTTTGTAGGCAGGGATTCATACCCATTAATTTTAGTGAGTCAGTTCCTCATGAGGTCCTCTGGATGGGCAATACAAAGGTTTAGCTTGGGGTTAATTAAGAATACATTCTGTAGGAAGAAAATACTATTTTAGCCAAGGTCAATGACTTTTTTGGTGCTTTGTTTGGCTATTACCTAACATAATAGCTTGCTGAAGATAAACATTTCTTAAAAAAAAAAAAAAAAGAAAACAATGCAATGATAATCATCTTATATTTTTAGAGATTTAGCCCTCCATGGATCTGGGCAATTTTCAAAAAGGAACTTAGATTTCTATCCCTGACTCTGTTTAAATGGATGTAAAGTAGTTAACTACAGTAAAAGCTGCCTTTTGGATTGAGTTAGAAATACCCTAAGACATATAATTCCTTGTTTGAAAGGATATTGAGTATTCAGTCACAGAAAAAAATCACAAGGAAGGAAGAACATAAAAACCAAACCAAAAAAAAAACAAAAAACAAAAAAACAACAACAACAACAAAAACACCACCACTACCAAAACTCACAAGAAAGAACTACAATAAAAAATCCACAGCTAGGATGGTATTTGTCTCAGCTTGAATCCTCCCAAAAGCCAGTCCTGATATAAGCAGATCATTAGGGTGAAGATCCCAGGAAGTATATTGAAGGAGTAGAGAAGAGATAAAGAAATGGAAAACATCCAGTAATGGAACAGGAATGAGCAGTGGTCACTGTGGGAAACCTGACTCCCTGCCGTTGGGAACCCTCTGGGAAGCTAGAAAGAACACATCCTAGAACTTTCCCTCTGAAAAACGAGGAGGCTGACTGGGGTGTTTATCTACCAACCCCTGTCCCTCATTAGTTAAGGACTATGGGTTTTAACTTTCCAACATTCTCCATTGTCTGAACACACTGATTAGTCTAGAGAGAGTTTTCAGACAGAAGGACATGGAAAAGAAACTGTCAAAAGAAACAATAACCTCCAGAGCAGTCACAGAGCCTCCTAGGGCACCCTTTCCATGTAAGTTCAATGGTCAATAGTTGGCCACATGGAGATAATGTGGAAAGTATACAGAAAAAATAAGGAAGAAATCAGCGGTGAGTTGGGGCACATTTACTCATCAGGATATAAGCACAAAATAAAATGAGTAACAGCACAGCATGAATAAAAGGAAGAGGAAGTGAAAATATATACAATTAACTTTCTGTTTCTTTTCCAAGGATCTACATTTTTCAAACTGAAAGAATATTCACATGCTAGACAAACCAAGTCCAGCTTCTATATGGAGAGACATGCTATATATACAGATTTGAGGAATAAAATTTCTCTTGCAAAAAGAAGTCATTTAACTGAGATACAAGAATCACTATATTTTTGTGTATTTCATTGAAATTCATTTTCAACAGATATTTCAATGAGCATTTCATATAATAAAAAATGAGAGAATATATTAGAAGTTGATTTGAAAATTCAAAATAATCCAACTATGTAGTTGAAATTATCATTCTAATATTATCATTATTGACAAGTTGATTGATTCTCATGAAGTCCAGGAATGATATATTACTAGGAAATTCTATAAAACAATGCTCCAGGATATGACAATATTTGAATAGCAATCATAAATAATCTCTAAAGCATGAGAGAGCCTTTGCTACAGATATAGAAGCTAACAAGCATTTTTCATTTATTTTTAATGTCCATAGGACAGATAGTCCTGCAAATGATTGAGAAAGCAGAGTAAATATGATGCTTCATGGAACATGATAGTTTCCTAAAAGAGACATTGGAGAAGGATATGGCAACCCACTCCAGTATTCTTGCCTGGAGAATCCCAGGGACGGGAGCCTGGTGGGCTGCCATCTATGCGGTCGCACAGAGTCAGACACGACTGATGTGACTTAGCATCAAAAGAGACATATTGCATAATAACATCAGTTCCAAAAAGAGTTTCACTAGATAGGTTTTGTTTGATTGACAAAATATTATTTATTGTTTATTTTTATTGTTACTAGGAATAAATGCTTTTAGATATTGTTTGTTCTGCCCAGTATAACACTTTTTAACATAGTCATTTAATACGTATTTATTGAGCACCTACTGTGTATTAAGGCCTGTGATAGGCACCTGGAATATAACAATGAACAAAACAGCCAGAGCTCCTGCACTCAGTTTTACATCCTAATAGGACAGAAACCTGTTCTATCTCATTGTCTTGGGTGACTTCACATATTTAAATCACCTGCTGTTCTCTGATTTTGTGTGCATGTTATTCTTGACCAGAATATTTATGCCATCACAAAACAATGAGTAAAGAAATTTGCCAATAGGTATTCTTCAATGAAATCAGACTTTATAAATTATAACAGGTTTTATATATATCTGAATCTAGTCATTAAACAAGATAAACAGAAAAAAATAGAACTACAAATTGGTTTCCAAGGTGAGCAAAAGATACAAAAGATTAAGTCAAAGCTTATTTTAGTCAATAAGTTATGTTAATAGCTGGGGTACTAATACTTAATGGCCTGAAAAGTCTTTATAATATTTTTGAAACATGATGGGAAAAACATCATCACCACACACATCTCCGTCCTTTGGTCAACAATCCCTTACTGTTCCTTCCAACAGGTGAAACTGGCAAAACATGGTCTCATTCAATTTTATCAGAAGCTGAGTGTCATCTGCAGTTGCAGGTGAATCCTTGAGGGTCATCACTCATGAAAGGAAAATCCAAGCTATAAAACACTTCCAACCAAGGGATCTGTTTTCCAGGGAATTTTCAGTTCTAGAAGATACCGGCTTTTTCTCCTGCTTTCAATCTTTCCTAGTATCAGGGTCTTTTCCAATGAGTCAGTTCTTTGCATCAGGCGGCCAAAGTATTGGAGCTTCAATTTCAGCATCAGTCCTTCCAATGAATATTCAGGATTGATTTTCTTTAGCATTAACTGGTTTGATCTCCTTGCACTCCAAGGGACTCTCAAGAGTCTTGTCCAACACCATGGTTCAAAAGCATCAGTTCTTCTGTGTTCGGCCTTTATGGTCCAACTCTCACATGCATACATGACTACAGGAAAATCCACAGCTTTGACTCTATAGAAATTTGTCAGCAAAGCAATGTCTCTGCTTTTTATATTCTGTCTAGGTTGGTATTAGCTTTTCTTCCAAGAAGCAAATGTCTTTTAATTTCATGGCTGCAGTCACTATCGTCAGTGATTTTGGAGCCCAAGAAAATAAAGTTTCTCACTGTTTCCATTGTTTCCCCATCTATTTGGCATGAAGTGACGGACCAGATGCCAAGGTCTTTGCTTTTTGAATGCTGAGTTTTAAGCCAACTTGTTCACTCTCCTCTTTCACCTTCATCAAAAGGCTCTTTAGCTCCTCTTTGCTTTCTGCTATATGATGGTGTCATCTGCATATCTGAGGTTATTGATGTTTCTCTCAGCAATCTTGATTCCCGCTTGTGCTTCATCCAGGCCCAGCATTTCACATAATGTACTCTGCATATAAGTTAAATAAGCACAGTGACAATATACAGCCCTGACAAACTCCTTTCACAATTTGAACAAGTCCATTGTTGTATGTCCATTTTGAAATGTTGCTTCTTGACCTGTATACAGGTTTCACAGGAGGCAGGTAAGGCAGTGTGTTATTCCCATCTCTTTAATGATTTTCCACAGTTTATTGTGATTCACACAGTCAAGGCTTTAGCATAGTCAATGAAGCAGAGGTAGACATTTTTCTGGAATTCTCTTGCTTTTTTTATGATCCCACAGATGTTGGTAATTTGATCTCTGGTTCCTCTGCTTTTCTAAATCCAGCTTGAACATCTGGAAAATCTCAGTTCACACACTGTTGAAGCCTAGCTTGGAGAATTTTGTACATTACTTTGTAAGCATGTGAAATGAGTGCAACTGTGTGGTAGTTTGAACATTCTAGCCACATACCCAAGCCACCATTAGAATATTTACCTTCCCCTTTCACTCTGAAATATTTAAGAATTGAATTATCTTTGAAGAAGGTAATGGTTTTCATATTTGTAACACTCACAAAATTGTTTGCAAAGAACTGTGAGCTTAATAAAGTTTTATTGAAAAAAATGCTGAATTTAAAGATTAGAGAACAGGAGCTCCACATAAGACCTATTTGTCATAAACTTAACCTGCCAAAAAAAAAATCAACATGAAAAACTCAGGATTTCATGAACCTTTCATTAAAAAAGTACTAGTTATCAAGACCTTTCAGGTTTTTCATTGTTTAACCCATCTAAAATAACCATGCTTTATGTCACTAACAAGATGATAGCAAAGACTTTCTCTATCAAAATTTAGAGTATCACTCACAAAAATAATTACAGCATATTATTTATACTTCTTTGAACTTAATTTTTTGCTGTTTCAGCAAACATCTTACTATTAATAAACCATCAGATTAAATCAAATTATGTCCCTGATACCAAAACTAGAGGCATAAGCCATTTGTTATAAGAGGACAGCATGTGAGTAATTCAATATAGAATTTTTAAAAATCAGTTGAGATTTAAGGCTCTTCCTTAGAATGATATAGCAGCGGAACAGATAAAAACATCACCTAAAACCATCTGGTGCTGGTCTCCTAGTTATATTTCTTGAGGCCTCATTAGAGTAGCAAAGAAAACAAGACAATAAAATTCTGCTTTGGCTATCACAGCTGCTGAAATGGAAGCAGCTGGCATTTCTACAACCAGTGTTATAACATAGAGGGATTGTGCAAAAAGGTATTCTCTTATTAGTCAGTCTCTTGTTCCATCTTATTGGTCTTATAAAAATTAGATTTTTAAAATATTTTTAAATTAATTCTTATACCTTTTTCTTTTTTAGGCTGCACTTGCACTGCATAGGCTTCCCTGATGGCTCAGATGGTGAAGCATCTGACTGCAATGTGAGAGACCCAGGTTCGATCCCTGGGTCGGGATCCCCTGGAGAAGGCAATGGCACCCCACTCCAGTACTCTTGCCGGGCAAATCCCATGGACAGAGGACCTGGTAGGCAATGGTCCATGGGGTCGCAAAGAGTCGGACACAACTAGGTGACTTCACTTGCACTCCATGGCATGTGGATCTTAGTTCCCACACCAGGGATTGAACCCACGCCACCTGAATTGGAAGTACAGAGTCTTAACCACCAGACCACCATGGAAGTTTCATTTTATAGTAATTTGGCTAATACGACTCATAGCTAATCTTAAAGAATAATGTTGAACAGATTTAACTCTGCTGGGACTCTGCCTCTCCAGGGGAATTTGTTAGTTTCCAAAGTATTGCCCAGGCCAAATTTCTACCTTGATTAGGAAAAAACCTTGGCATATAGTCTCCTAATCTTATGACATATCTGTACTCAGGTTACTCAAATATCTAAATTGGTTCCAAGAGACAGCAAAGATTAGAAATCACATCATGAGCTTAGTTAGCCAGGTGATTGATAGCAACTAAATAAACTGATGGCAAACAAAGGAATAACCTATGTTTTATTTAAATAAAAACTGTTAATTCAATATATATCTGTTAAGAGCCAACTATGTGTCAGACAGTTCTAGGCACTGGAAGTAACAGGAAAAAACAGACAAAAATCCTGCCCTGAGGTGTTTGCAATTAGATGGAGACAATCACAGACCTTAATATGTTCCAGGCACTCTTCAATCAGTTTTACACACATTTCTTATGTAATTTTATGAGATGACTAGTATTATTAACTATTTTACTTATTACCAATCTGAGAAACAGTGTAGATAAGTTGCCATGGCAACATACATATTGAATGGCTCCGGAGCTGAGATTCTAATCTAGTCAGTCTCACTTCAGATGGATAAACACAGTAAATAAACTCCAGAGTGAGATAAAGTTAATAATTTTCAAGTTCTAATTAAATTCCTGGTGATATTTATGCCAGAGGAAGAATTAATTCTGCTGCTCTAATAGAAGGGATAACATTAATATCCATTATAATAAAGCCTAAGGAAGGAAAAAATAGACATAGTTTGCTAGTCAGGCTTATAGAAATCTCTATCATTTATAATACAAGAAAAAAAGGTCTTGTAAACCCCCTAAGGCATGATTTAAAAGCAGAAATTCTGAAGTGATGGTAAAAGAGGCTCTTAGGCCATTGCTCAGTGTTTGCACTTCTAACTTCTACAAAACTATAATAGGCTCAGTTATTTAAGTTCTCAGACTTCACAAGGTAAGGAGGAGAAATTTCAACACGGAAAGGATTCCTGAGACAGGAAAATGGAGAACAGTGTAGGTGACACTAAGAAAAGAGTAAGAAAAACAAATGTATTATTACAAGGAATAGCAAGCAAATTCACAAAGATAAACTTATTAACCAACTATTCTTCTATTTCAACTGCCAATCTTAAAATATCAAATTAGGCAGGTACAATTTTAAAAGGCAAGAAAAGAAGAAATATAGTCATCAAGTATTAATCATGGGATAAAGAGGGAGAAAAAGGGAGAAAGAGAGAGAGAGACTTTTGCTGGTGCTTCTAAAGTAAACTATCAAATACTACTTTGCAAAGGACAAAGGTAGTCATATTTTGCTAAATACAATACTGGACCAAAGGTCAGATTAAATAAATCAAAGTATATGAATCATGCTTATATTCATACTTAACACATTTAAGCATTAAAATGATTATTTATGCTAGTGTCTAGAAGTAGTTTCATAAAATAGAATATCATATCTTGATTGCTGAATTGGGTCACAACTCAAAGACTCATGGCACTTGCATCATGGGTACCTCGGCCCTTACCAAGTATCTATTACAACCTTCTAGCTGGAATTTCTGCTGCAGCCTGAAAATGTTGGAATGAGGAATCTAATTCTAGGAGATGAAAGGTGCTTCAATAAATCAAGGCCTGCCCTGGGAAACGTGAGCACTGTATACATTTTCACTTATAAAGGGCTAAATGTGATTTTAGGAGATGTTCTCCTTTCAAGTACACAACAATTAACTATTATTTACTTTGTGCTCACATTGATATTCTTTCCCCATGGTTAATTAAATGAAAAAGAAAGGAAAAGAGAGGCTGAATCAGAGCATAGTTTGTTAAAAATGAATGTGCCAAAGAAGAGAGATTTGATTCCAAGTTTTGTGTGTGGTTAGGAGCTAATTTATTGGACTAAATTACAAAACCACAAATTTGTGGTTTGCACTTCAGAAAAATGACAATTTTACACTCTAGACCTTGTAATAGATGTCAGTACTGTATCATGTTGACACACTGTAAATCCTAATTGCTGTTTAAGAATTTTATTAGAGACCTAATTCCAACATGAGTCAATCTAGGCCTATTAAAATAGTTATGTTTCTTATCTTGGGATTTCAGACATTCAGAGTACTTTTAAATATACTGCTGTCATATTCTGGGACAATGCAGCTATATTATAAGGGAGGTATTTCTTTTTTTGAATAAGATAATACTATAGTGTAACATATGTGAAGGAACTAAAAAAGCTGCACAAAATAAAACATTGCTTAAGGAAAGACTAAAAGCCAATAAAACTTTAAAATATGATTTTAATAAAAGATAAAACATTTACTGAATCACCTCCGAATTCAAATCCTCTCGACACATGAGAAATGCATGCACAAAAAATGTCCTGCCGATATTTTATTTCTCAAAGCTACAGAAAATATAATTTTCCCTCTCTAGTTCCAATGCTTTCAACATAGATTTTGTTAAACCCATATTTCCCATTCTGCATGATTAATATGCACTAATGAAATATCTTTGCAGAGGAAACAAATACGTACTAAATGTTTGCAATGTCGAATTATGCTTTGTTTTTCTTCATCTTAATATTGATATGTATTGAATTGCCTATTAAACTCTCCAGTGACTTGAAAATTAAATCCATATTACATATTCTTTGACTGTGAATCTGTATGCATATAATAATGCTTTTCTAAACCTGTTCATATTTAACATTTGACTTAAACACACAAAACAATGCTTAGTACGCATATAGTTACACAGTCCCTGAATTTTCAGGTTCTCTGATATCTAGTTATTATTTTGCTGTGTAGTCCACACTGTCATAACTCTATATGGATATCATATCTGATTGCTGTTTCCTTATGGTTCCAAAATGAAGTAGCTTGTAGCTTCATACAAGTGTCACATCTATTAATGCCAAAAAATTGTATACCCTGTTTCTTGATAATTTTCATTTTTGTCAAAGCAGGGAAATAGGTACCATTAACTGAGGAAATCAGTCCTGGGTGTTCATTGGAAGGACTGATGTTGAAGCTGAAACTCCAATATTTTGGCCACCTGATACAAAGAGCTGACTCATTTAAAAAGACCCTGATGTTGGGAACGATTGAGGGCAGGAGAAGGGGACAACAGAGGATGAGATGGTTGGATGGCATCACTGACTGAATGGACATGAGTTTGGTTAAACTCCGGGAGTTGGTGATGGACAGGGAGGCCTGGTGTGATGCCGTTCATGGGGTCGCAAAGAGTTGGACATGACTGAGTGACTGAACTGAACTGAACTGAACAAGAGGACAAGGCTGCTCCTGCTGCTGCTGCTAAGTCGCTACAGTCGTGTCTGACTCTGTGCAACCCCAGAGACAGCAGCCCACCAGGCTCTGCCATCCCTGGGATTCTCCAGGCAAGACCACTGGAGTGGGTTGCCGTTTACTCCATAAATTTCGAGTACAAAGTGTGTCTATAAGAAATCAATAATGTTGACTTTACCACACAATCACTTGATAGTATGTGACTGAAGGGCTCAGTAAAAAAAAAAAAAAAAAAGGTCACATAGTACAATATACTAAGTAAGGGTGACTAAAAGGAGCTGAAAGAAAGAAATACTGCTCAAAACATTAACTAAGACATAATACTAAACAATTGGACATACCTATTTTCTATAGCAATAGAAAAGTAGCAAGAAAATAAAGACGAGTATGTTGTTATCAGAAAAAAAAAATGTGTCTCCTAGAACAGATGTTGTTAAAAAAATGAAAATGGAGGGAAAAGCCAAAAACTTTGTGATGCTCTGGAAATAAGTGCCCCAAGAGCAAACCAAAAGTACAAGCTGCATCTAGACTTACAGTCAAAGTCTAGACCTAAAGTCAAATTTCTGATCAACTATCAGTATGCTCCAGTTCATCTCTCTCATTTTAGTCCCTGTAACGACTGTGCCAAAGCCTTTCACTGTGTGGATCACAATAAACTGTGGAAAATTTTGAAAGAGGTGGGAATACCAGACCACCTGACCTGCCTCTTGAGAAACCTATATGCAGGTCAGGAAGCAACAGTTAGAACTGGACATGGAACAACAGACAGGTTCCAAATAGGAAAAGGAGTACGTCAAGGCTGTATATGGTCACCCTGCTTATTTAACTTCTATGCAGAGTACATCATGAGAAACGCTGGACTGGAAGAAACACAAGCTGGAATCAAGATTGCCGGGAAAAATATCAATAACCTCAGATATGCAGATGACACCAACGTAAAGAGGAACTAAAAAGCCTCTTGATGACAGTAAAGGGGAGAGAGAAAAAGTTGGCTTAAAGCTCAACATTCAGAAAATGAAGATCATGGCATCTGGACCCATCACTTCATGGGAAATAGATGTGGAAACAGTGTCAGACTTTATTTTTGGGCTCCAAAATCACTGCAGATGGTGACTGCAGCCATGAAATTAAAAGACGCTTACTCCTTGGAAGAAAACTGATGACCAACCTAGATAGCATATTGAAAAGTAGAGACGTTACTTTGCCAACAAAGGTCCGTCTAGTCAAGGCTATGGTTTTTCCTGTGGTCATGTATGGATGTGAGAGTTGGACTGTGAAGAAAGCTGAGCACTGAAGAATTGACGCTTTTGAACTGTGGTGTTGGAAAAGACTCCTGAGAGTCCCTTGGACTGCAAGGAGATCCAACTAGTCCATTCTGATGGTGATCAGCCCTGGGATTTCTTTGGAAGGAATGATGCTAAACCTGAAACTCCATTACTTTGGCTAGCTCATGAGAAGAGTTGAGTCACTGGAAAAGACTCTGATGCTGGGAGGGATTGGGGACAGGAGGAGAAGGGGACGACAGAGGATGAGATGGCTGGATGGCAACACTGACTCAATGGATGTGAGTCTGAGTGATGGACAGGGAAGCCTGGCATGCTGCAATTCATGGGGTCTCAAAGAGTTGGACATGACTGAGCAACTGAACTAACTGAACTGAACTGAACAATACATGAGATACTCTACTCTCAGGATATAGAATACTGTGAGGATTTTCTTAATTTTCAAATTTAATTCAAAGCCTTTATGAACCAATGTGGATCTTTTAAATTATGTCTAGAAGTTGCTCAAATGACTGTATGAATTTAAGTTAAAAATGACCACAAGGCTAATCTTAGCCACACCACAGGATGTTAAATCCTATGAGAAGTGTGGTTAAGGTCAGAAGTCCTTGAAAAAACAAATATTTTAGCATGACGTTTTAACAAAAATATGTGTATTTCATCATACCAGAATATCAGTAGAAAAAAAAATGTCAGATATTTATGGCACATTCTTTCCCTCAACAAAAGTTGTTTGCATTTTTCCTGTTCTTTAAACTAGAAAATTTATTCTAGAAGTGTTCCCTGATGAGATAATAATCAATCCCTACTTTTTTTTTTAAATTTACATTTATTTGGTACTGATTAGTATACTCGATTTTAAGAAAGGGTAGGAATATAAATTGTATCGATTTCTTCATTATGAAAGTAAGTACGTTACCAAAAGGTTTTATAAAAATCTAGCAGAACTAATATAAAGATTTACTCATTATTAATACACATATTCAGTTCAGATCAGTTCAGTTACTCAGTCGTGTCCAACTCTTTGCCACCCCATGAATCGCAGCACACCAGGCCTCCCTGTCCATCACTATCTCCTGAAGTTCACTCAAACTCACGTCCATCGAGTTGGTGATGCCATCCAGCCATTTCATCCCCTTTTCCTCTTGCCCCCCCATCCCCCTCAGCATCAGAGTCTTTTCAAATGAGTCAACTTCCAATGAATCAACTCTTTGCATGAGGTGGCCAAAGTACTGGAGTTTCAGCTTTAGCATCAGTCCCTCCAATGAACACCCAGGACTGATCTCCTTTAGAATGGACTGGTTGGATCTCCTTGCAATCCAAGGGACTCTCAAGAGAATTCTCCAACACCACAGTTCAAAAGCATCAATTCTTCGGCGCTCAGCTTTCTTCACAGTCCAGCTCTTGTATCCATACATGACCACTGGAATAACCATAGCCTTGACTACACAGACCTTTGTTGGCAAAGTAATGTCTCTGCTTTTCAATATGCTATCTAGGTTGGTCATAACTTTTCTTCCAAGGAGTAAGCGTCTTTTAATTTCATGGCTGCAGTCACCATCTGCAGTGATTTTGGAGCCCCCAAAAATAAAGTCTGACACTGTTTCCACTGTTTCCCCATCTATTTCCCATGAAGTCATGGGACCAGATGCCATGATCTTCATTTTCTGAATGTTGAGCTTAAGCCAACTTTTTCACTCTCCCCTTTCACTTTCATCAAGAGGCTTTCTAGTTTCTCTTTACTTTCTGTCATAAGGGTGGTGTCATCTGCCTATCTGAGGTTATTGATATTTCCCCCAGCAATCTTGTTTCCAGCTTGTGCTTCTTCCAGCCCAGAGTTTCTCATGATATACTCTGCATATATGTTAAATAAGCAGGGTGACAATATACAGCCTTGATGTACTCCTTTTCCTATTTGGAACATTTTGTTCAATGTCTAGTTCTAACTGTTGCTTCCTGACCTGCATATAGGTTTCTCCAGAGGCAGGTCAGGTGGTCTGGTATTCTCATCTCTTTCAGAATTTTCCACAGTTTATTGTGATCCACACAGTCAAAGGCTTTGGCATAGTCAATAAAGCAGAAATAGGTGTTTTTCTGGAATTCTCTTGCTTTTCCCATGATCCAGCAGATGTTGGCAATTTGATCTCTGGTTCCTCTGCCTTTTCTAAAACCAGCTTGAATATTGGAAGTTCACAGTTCACATATTGCTGAAGCCTGGCTTGGAGAATTTTGAGCATCACCTTCCTAGCGTGTGAGATGAGTGCAATTGTGCGGTAGTTTGAGGGTTCTTTGGCATTGCCTTTCTTTGGGATTGCAATGAAAACTGACCTTTTCCAGTCCAGTGGCCACTGATGAGTTTTCCAAATTTCCTGGCATATTGAGTGCAGAACTTTCACAGCATCATCTTTCAGGATTTGAAATAGCTCAACTGGAATTCCATCACCTCAACTAGCTTTGTTCGTAGTAATGCTTTCTAAGGCCCAATTGACTTCACTCCAGGATGTCTGGCTCTAGGTGAGTGATCATACCATCGTGATTATCTTGGTCGTGAAGATCTTTTTTGTACAGGACTGAGGTCCGTGACATTGTACAGGAGACAGGGATCAAGACCATTCCCATGGAAAAGAAATGCAAAAAAGCAAAATGGCTGTCTGGGGAGGCCTTACAAATAGCTGTGAAAAGAAGAGAAGCAAAAAGCAAAGGAGAAAAGGAAAGATGTAAGCCTCTGAATGCAGAGTTCCAAAGAATAGCAAGAAGAGATAAGAAAGCCTTCCTCAGCAATCAATGCAAAGAAATAGAGGAAAACAACAGAATGGGAAAGACTAGAGAGATCTCTTCAAGAAAATTAGAGATACCAAGGGAACATTTCATGCAAAGATGGGCTCGATAATGGACAGAAATGTTATGGATGTAACAGAAGCATAAGATATTAAGAAGAGGTGGCAAGAATACACAGAAGAACTGTACAAACCCACATATTAGTGATACAATATTTTGGGGCTTCCCAGGTGGCACTAGTGGTAAAGAATCCATCTGCCTATGTAGGAAACATGAGACACAGGTTTGATCCCTGGGTTGGGAAGGTCCCCTGGAGAAAGGCATGGCAACACACTCCAGTATTCTTGACTGGAGAATCCCATGGACAGAGGAGCCTGGTGGGCTACAGACCACACTATTGCAAAGAGTAGGATACAACTGAAGCAACTTAGCACAGCACAGCTAAGTATGATCATTTACATTTAATGAGTATACAATATTTGATATTCACTTATTTCTGTTGGAATTTGTTATTTAATATTTCTGCTCAAAAGTACAGTAGTCTATTGTAACACTGATACTTTCAATAAGTAAAAAAGGACAACCAAAGGGATAAATGAGATTTTGGATCTCCTCATTGATTTCTTCACAATGGTAATATTTTTTAAATCTAACAACCATAATACCATAATACTTAGAACCCACCATTTTCCAGTCAATTTAAATACAATATCATTTAATCTTCAGTTTGTGTAATAAGGTAAACTTCTATGGGGAAATGTGTACTTTTAAATGTCTTAGAGCTGGAGGCAGGACAGTGACCAAGGATATATCTTCTCTTGAATGAGATGAAAACCTCTCTGCCAGTGACTTTTTGTAAACAAAATATTGAGGGCTCAAGGTTTGAAATAATTTCCTCAAGTAGGTTCATGAGTTCCACGGGTTATTTGTTTGCTATTTTTTCTCAAACAGTAATGTAAGCCTTATGTATAAAAGTACAACAGCACAATGAGGTATTAATCTTATCAAATTCTGCAAGCCTAAAACTTGCCTGCATGAATGTTGGAGCTTAAGAGTAGCTGTGTACATATAGGCTGTATCTACTTCTTTGTAGCCATCTCATTTCAACTAATTTTCCATTGATGTTAGTGTTACCATGCAAATAAAAGTGATATCTGAGAGTAAATATTCTCTTTCTATCAATCGATTACTCACCCCTAGCACACTATCAACATGGCTTAGCAAAAAGCAGGTTCAAAGAGTTAAAGGACTTGGTCACACAACTGGGGAGAGTCAGGATCTACACCTTGGTTTTTCTCAAAAATGCTTCTTTATGTAGAGCTGCTTAAGGTTGCATGTGAACCAGTGTTAACAACTGACATATTCCATACGAGGGTAGGCTGCATGTGAATTAAATCATTAAGTGACCAATTATACTAGCTTGCTTGAGATTATAGGATGTGAGACTTTCATTGAGTCCAGGACAAACTGGGATGGTTGGAAACCCTGAAGACAATTCACTGATATAATCTATTCTAGGGTTTTCGGTAAAAAAAATATGGGATTAGTTACATGAACTTATGGAAATTATTGTATATCATCATGATGTCCAGTAATGTATTAAATGAACTTTGTCAGTGAATGATCATTAAAATATTCTAAACTACAAGTTGTACACGGCAAGTTCAAAACCATGTAAGAACCTTAGAGTGCATTTTCAGCAACTGAATTATTATCTATAATAACATATTTCTCAACAGTTTCACTAGAACAATAGAACCTTATTAAGTACTAAGCCAAGGTCTACAAATCTGCAATCTAAAATTAAAAATTAATTGTTCTAAAGTGTAAAAATTCTATTGCTTTGTTTTAGCATGATCTCACCCAACTTGCTTAAAGAAGTATCACATGACTTGAACTCCTTTATTCTTGTAAATAACTTTTAAATTGTTTAATTATAATTATAGTTTAATAGCATTTGAAGAATAACTGTAAAGCTGGGAAATATCATCAATGAATTGTTCTAGATGTTTGCTAAAATACAGACTATTTGACATACTTCAAAGTATTTGGTTAAGTTGTAAGACAATATTTCTTTAGTGGCTCAGATGGTAAAGAATCCGCCTGCAATGCAGGAGACCTGGGTTTGATTTCTGGGTAGGGAAGATCAACTGGAAAAGTGAATGGTGACCCACTCCAGTCGTCTGGAGAATTCCATGGACAGAGGAGCCTGGTAGGCTATAGACCATGGGATTGCAAAGAATCAGACATGACTGAGTAACTAACACTTTCACTTTTAAAAATAGGATTTCAATAATTTATACCCTTTTATGATAATGTTGCCTTTCATTTGATTAACAGTTTTTTTTTTTCTTTTTTAATCTTCTTTGCTTAGCTATCTACTATATCTGAGTTATGATGTCTTCTGGGCAAGTTAATAGTTTATGAGGAATATTGTATATAAGAGTTCACAGTCTAAGTTCACTTTGGTTGTAGTGAACCTGAAAAATTCATTGCTAGGACAATAAAATGTACAAGTGTAGAGAGATCCCAGAAATATGCATACTTCCTGTTACTATGGCAATAGAATTTTGGAAATTTTGGTCACACTGTTGTTCAGAAAATAGTCTCAGACAGACCAAAGTTGAAGCCCCATAATGACCATTGTTTCTGTCCTCAGATTCACTGCATACCCAAGATCTGTATGCTCATATTATGAAGCTACATTAATGAGGATAGGGCATATATAGGTTCAATTACCATAGGAAATGATGGAGCACCCAGATGAAGAATCTGTTACATATCAACAAAAGTGCAAGTTTATTTAATTCCGTATCATTTTCACAGAATAGTATTTTATATTTCTGTTAAACATTTTATTGATTATAGCTTGATGGACATATGACAGAAGAAGTATTCATTATGCTTTTTTGGGAAAATAGTAGTATTAATTTATCCACTGATAAAAGTAATTTAAAAATGACAGAGAACTTATTTGAAGATTAGTAATCTATGACTGAAGCTATATACCATATCCTAGCAAAAATCTAAGATTCTTGTCCTCATCTCACCATGATTACTGATGATACCAATCTTATTCTTTCTCGCCATTATCAAGGTTAACAGCCCAATGATGACTACTATTTATTGGATTTGTTATGTGCTGGAATCTCTGAAAGTTTTTCATTTAAGGGTATTTACAGCCTATAAAACAAAATAATATGGATCTCTGTGTCATCTCTATTTTAAAGAGGGGAAAAACAAGTTTAGACAAGCTAAATAAAATCTCCAATTTGAGAAAAACAAATATGAACCTTAGGCTTTTGAACTTCAAAATTCATGCAAGAGAGTTGTAGGAAACATCTCATTCTCTAATTATATGGCCTGTCAATAAGATTGTAATAGTATTGCTTGTATTCTTTTGGTATCTTCAGTAGTAAATGTTGTTTAGAAAACCTGCATTATGTATAATTTTAAAAAATCTGCTAAAGCATTCATATTCCCAAGATTTTAGTATATAAAAAATAAAACATTTTTTTCCATTTCTTTTCCTTTTTCTTCCTTCTGTTTCTTATTTCTCTTTTAATAAATGGTGCTAATAACCTGTTTGGCTAGATACTGTGCTAAGAAATATTTATGAGGTTAGTACTCAGGTACAGAAGACAGAAAAGTTTCCCCAGTCATTTCCTTTATCTTTTTACTAGTTATATATGACAACGGGATATACTGTTTTACAAGAGAAGGTGCTTATGTCCATACTATTCCTATTACAGACAACTCCATAAAATTCCAACTGAAGTATTATTTATTTATCATAACACTTAGATAATTTAAATTCCTCTAAACATAGAAGAGAACTACCATGAATAGATCAGAGCATGCACAACATTTTATATTAGGTCTCACAGAATTTGATGAGCATTACAACTTTTCTACAGGTTATATAAAGTAATAAGAACAGATAATGGTTATATAATGAAGGGAACAGATGTTTCCTAACCTATTTCTTTTTCCACGGCAAAATTTACTGGGACAGATTAGAGAGGGAAAAAAAGGAGAAAGAAGAAAGAGAGAAAGCAGAAGAGAAGGAGGATGTAGATGTTTCCCGTATTTCTATAGTCAGTAATATTTTGGGGATGACTTGGTTCCTAGATGTAACAAATTTATGGAAAACATCCTAATTGGATAATTTTATAAATGCCAAATTTGAGCAGACTGACTCAGAAGACCTATATAATTTAGTAAAATTAGCCCCACCTGTCTCATTTCTTTATGGATTCATCATAACCTCCAAAGTAGGTACAAAATATGTATTTCATCGTAAAAT
>SJYQ01000672.1:1921554-1931622 GCA_006410935.1 Redunca redunca
TTTTTTCCCCTTAAAACCAAAACCAAATATATTTCAAATACATTTCTTCATTTTCTTAAAATGAATTTACCATTTCGAATGTGGAAATCAGAATATTTTAAGAACTACTTCTCACAAAAAAAGAAAACAAAGCAGACAGCAAATGGACTTTAGCATGAAATCCAGCCAAACCTATGGACAAAAATATATTTAGGATACATTCATTTAATTTGTTTTCAAGAAGTAACTTGATACATATAGCTATTACATGAAAAACAAACAAATTGTTTGTCATTATTTGAGTCCTCTGATCTTTCAACTAAATATATATCGCTTTTTTAGAAAAAATAAAACTATTTTTCAAACGGAAAAGTATTTGATGTATTGCAATGCTGCCAAAGTTAGGAAAATATCCAGCAGTGGGGTGGAAATACTATTACATCAGTTCCTACCTGGGTAAAGAAGGGTTCATAAATCTCAACGCCTTTATCAGATCCTTGTAGTAATACCTCCTGGCCACGTCTCCAGCTGTACCGCACAGGTGGATTGGAATTGGCAACACACCGGAGGAACACTGTTCTCTCATAATAAAACTGTTCTTTAGCTTCACCTATACTTTGATGAACAGTTACTACTGGATCATCCAAATCTAGAAAACATAAAAATAGTGTTATGAGTTATATGGCTTTAAAGTACTGAACATATAAAACTTAACCAAAGATTAATTTTCTTAATTGAATGTATTACTTTTCACTAGACTCTTTTTCATTGAGTTCATTGAACTCATTTGCAGAGTAATTTCCAGTGATAGAAGGTAATGAAAAAGAATAGTTGCTTCTTAAGATCTCTATTTGCTGAAATAGTACAAATGACTACGTATTTCTAATACATTGTCACCAGCCACATAAAACAGAGTTCCAAGATAGAGATCAGAAAATTCAGGAGGTTAGCCAATGAATTATAGTGATAGAAAAAATTTCCAAGTATCTCAGTTGACTCTTACCTTTACCATACTTCCTTTTCCAATTATTCATAACATATATTTTAAAAATAAAATAATTTATGTTTATAAATTATTATAACCTTTATAGTAAGAAATATGACCTTGTGCCAGATTAAATTTTCCTTCATCTCAGATTTTATATTCCACATTGGCTGATTTAAAATGTACTAGCAGAAGGTACTATTAAAATGCATTAATATTTCTATTACTGAATATTGGAACTAAATTTTTCTGTTTTACATACATCCTAAAAAAAGGATACATAGGAACTAGACTTCTTCATTTCAGACTATACTACAAAGCTACAGCAATCAAGACAGTATGGTATTGGCATAAAAACAGAAATACAGATCAAAGGAACAAGATAAAAAGCCCAAAGATAACCCCAGCCACCTATGGTAGCCTAATCTATGACAACAAGTGGCAAGAATATACAATGGATAAAACACATTCTTTTCAATAAATGACGGTGGGAAAATGAGATAGCTATAGATAAAAAAATTAAATTAGAAAACTCCTTAATAGCATACACAAAAATAAACTCAAAATGGATTAAAGATCTAAATGTAAGGCTAGACCCTGTAAAACTCTTAGAGGAAAACAGAGGCAGAACACTCTTGGTGTAATCTGAGCCATCTCCTAGGAAATAAAAACAAAAGTAAACAAATGGGATGCAATTAAACTTAAAAGCTTTTGCACAGCAAAGGAAATCATAGACAAAACAAAAAGACAACCCTCAAATTAGAGAAAATATTTGCAAAAAAAAACAAGCAACAAAGGATTAATCTCCAAAATATAAAAACAGCTCATGCAGTTCATTATCAAAAAAATAAACAACTCAGTCAAAAAATGAGGGGAAGATCTACCAAAAAATAGACACTTCTCCAAAGAAGACATCTAGATGGCCAACAAAAACACAAAAAGATTCTCAACATCTCTAATTATTAGAGAAATACAAATCAAAACTACAATAAAGTATCACCTCACATCAGTGAGAATGGCTATCATCAAAATATCTACAAACAATAAATTCTGGAGAGGGTGTAGAGAAAAAAGAACCCTCCTACACTTTTGGTGGTAATGTAAATTGATTACACTCACTGTGGAGAAATGTATAGAGGTTCCTCAAAAAACAAAAATAGAACTACGAAATGACCCATTCCTGGGCATATACCTAGAAAAAACATAGTTCAAAAAGATATTAAATAGACGCACTCCAATGTTCATTGCAGATCTATTTACGATAGCCAGGACATGGAGGCAACCTAAATGTCTATCAGCAGAGGAATGGATAAAGAAGATGTGGTACATATATACAATGGAATATTACTCAGTCATTAAAAAGAATTAAATGATACCACTCACAGCAACATGGATGTACCCAGAGAATATCATACTGTGTGAAGTAAGTCAGAAAGAAAAAAACAAGTATCATACAATATCACTTATATGTGTGGTCTAGAAAAATGATACAGATAAACTATTTGCAAAGCAGAAATAAAAACACAGATGGAGAGAACAAATGCATGGACAGCAAAAGGGGAAGAGGGAGTGGGATGAATTGGGAGACTGGAATTGACACATATGTGTTAGTATGTATAAAATAACTAATGAGCACCTACTGTATAGCACAGGGAACTCTATTAGATGCTCTGTGAGACGGGACTCTAAAAATGAGGGGATATATGCGTGATTTATTTTGTTATACAGCAGAAACAAACACAGTATTGTAAAGGAACTATACTCCAATAAAAATTAATTTAAAAAAGGGGTATCCACGATGTGTGTGCTCAGTCACTTCAGTTGTGTCCGACTCTCTGCAACCCTATGGACCATGGCCTGCCAGGCTCCTCTGCCCATGGGATTCTCCAGGCAGGAATACTGGAGTGGGTTGCCATTTCCTTCTCCAGTGTCCACGACAAGGTTTAACCTATATTTTCTGGAAACAATTTATGAATATCTTGAGCATTGTGGTTCACACAGTCTTTATCTCAACTGTGATAAACTCTATCTATAATGGGAAAGCCAAAGACAACAGGTAAATGAATGAAAGATGAAGGTTGCTGAGTTCCATAAAATTTCATTTACAAGTGCATGTGCCACAGCCAGATTTGGCTCATGGGCCATAGTCTGCACGGATTACCAACCTCTGATACAGCATATCCCAGGTTCTTAAGAGAAAAAGAAATCAAGGAATGTATTAGCTTTAAAAAAATTGTATTGCGTGTTTGAAACTTTCTAAGAGCGTAAATCTTAAAAGTTCTTATTATAAAGAAAACAAATTTGTAACTTTGTATGGTGACAGACAGTAACTAGAATTACTGTGGCAATCATTTTACAATGTATGCAAATTGGAATCATTATATTGTATACTTGCAAATAACATAATGCTATATGTCAATTATACTTCAACTAAAATAAACACACACAAAAGTTTATAATTATGTGTTAAAATAATAAAAAGGCAACTGAAATGGAAACTAAGCGCTTCCTTAAGGAATCAAAGTAAAGAACAAAATTCCAAATCTACCCAGTTTTTAAAAAGCTTTTTTCTCAATATGAATCGCTTGACAGCCCTATAGTTTTGCAATATTCTTATTTTTTTTTCCCAACATTTGAATCTTTTTCACAGTTACCTCAATGGCTTCTAATTTTAGTAGTAAAAATTTAGAGAACAACTGCTGGTGTTTTGGAAAAGCTGTAGGAACTGTCAGTTTATATTGATTCTATTAGCTGTACAGGAATATATGCCTGGTTTTAATAAACTGGAGTATTCAGGGATCACAGCATCATTATCATGAAATGTTTAAAGGTCTTTAAATTCCATCAAATGGTCTCTTGTTTGATGATTAGGCTTTTTACATATAAATCAAATCCTACAGGAGACTGGTGAGCTGAATTCCATCTTAGTGGCTTGAAAAAAAGGTACTGTGAGTCCATTGTAAGCAACTTACTTTCTCTTGTTCAAAACATAATTTCTATTAGTTAGTTTCTTTTTAGAGATATGAACTGTGTTATATCGTTAAAAAAATCTGAAGCTGGAAAGTTCTGGAACAAAACAGATTTGAATGAGAAACAGGGTAACAATGATATCACTCTTTGGGTTCTAAATAGTTAATAGTACTGTAGTTTTCAACTTCCTTTCATTGATGCATCCCTAGCTCTTTTCACATTAGGTAATGGTGTCCATAATTGCAGTCAGAATAGACCAAAGCTGAACAATCGTTTAAACATGCTCTTCCCTGACTTGGATGAGTTTCAGGTGAGAATCCAATCCTATGACAATGGTTTACAGAACATTGTATTGGCAGAATTACCTGTCAGATTCACCCATGTTTAGGAATTTCTATTTCAGAAAACTCCAGGATGATTTTTTTTACACTTAAATACGCCACTCAGGGTTACCTTCCTGTACAGTATAAGACATTTCTGTCTGTTATTTTTATTACTATTTTAAAAAGCTAAAAAAGATGTAATAGTGAAGGTAGTAAACAAATAAAACCAAAATAGCAACCCACTCCAGTGTTCTTGCCTGGAGAATCCTAGGGACGGGAGGGCCTGGTGGGCTGCCGTCTATGGGGTCGCACAGAGTCAGACATGACTGAAGCGACTTAGCAGCAGCAGCAGCAGCAGCAAGCCAAAAACAAGATTTCTGTTAGACAAGTCAAATAACAGCATGGCTAAAAAAATATTTTAAGTAAGATTATACGTTTGTGTACACATACATATATACATATATGATCGTTTAAGTGACATAGAAATATATATCCTTTAAAAATATGTTTAATATCTATTCTTTATATTACTGAATATAGACTGAATGTGTGTATTTGCTTTAGGTCAGGTTTCTTGGAAGAGAAACCCTAAGACAGAGATATGTGTTCAGAAAATGGAAATTGTCTTCAACACTCGTGGGGGAGTAAAGGAAGTAGACTGGTTAAGAAGGACCGTGGAACAATACAGCAGTTGCATCTAAGTTTCACAGTAGCTCTAGAGGAGATCTGGAGCCCTGAGGTCCTCCCAAACTAGAGGGGCTGTACTGCCTTAAGACAAGGAAGCTAAACCTTTACACTTCAACCCTTTCCTTCATCAACCAGTCCTGGCAAGTGTCCTGTTCTCCTCAACTTTGGAAAGGGCAGTTTTGTCTGGCTTGGGATAATTCCTAGAGAAGGAGTTAGCTGACAGTCATCAATGTTAAAAGTTTTAGTGGCTGTTGGAATAAGTGCTTCAGCCCTGAGCAAAGGATCTGGGGGTGCACTTCAGCATCCACTCAGATCTACCTGACAGATACGAAAAGTCACTGTATCTGAGAAAAGCTATTCCAGTATTCTCGATAGTCACCTTTCCTGGTGAATCTTTTAAAAGAAACCACGGTGGGATGATAGTCCTCATCTCCTTCTACTATTACCATTGTATATTGCTCTCATCCTGGGCTGGCACATCTTTTGATATAAGTAGTTTATCTAGTGAGACTACCAGATCTTTGTCACTGGGGATGTTGAGCCCCTGTTAAGTTTGTCTGTTTACCACCAAAACTGGACGACAGAATAGCAAGAAGTGGCTCAGTGGATCAACTGGGTAAGAAATATATTCTTACTGCCTTCTTGTATAACAACAATCTTATCTTCAAGCTGACCATATGGGCCAGTTACTTCTTCCATGATGGTGATTCCTCGCATCTGCTATTTCTTGACACAGGAAGCCTAAAGTAACAGCAGCCAATTCTTGAAGGTTAATGGGACTCTTGCAGTGTCATTTAAGAAAAGCATTTTCCTTTTCTGAAAACAAGAACATCTAAACTGGCAGAAACCAGCATTGTGGGGAGGGAAACATATATTCCCCAAGAGGATCACTGAACGTGATGGTAGTAAGTAGGGTCTCTACCTAATTCTAGAACCTATGTATTCCACCAACACCCCCCCACCTCCCAAAAAAGAAAGAAAGAAATGGAAATAAAAGAATCATATAGTGACGGTCATTGATTTAGGATGTATATGCATCTCGGAAGATGGCACCCATTCCTTACTGGATATTATCTCTCCAAGACTTAGATGCCTCCTCCAAAGACTATTCTATCACTTTAGTATGTTAATTTTTTAGGTGGTATTGAATATGATATGACTAGAGATTCCCACAGCTATGTTCCCCCTGCTACATCTTAACTGCTATAAAATTTGCTTCTGGTCCCATGGGTGTTTAGGTAGGATCATATATTAAGAATAAAACATCCTAAAAGGCTTTCGATAGGACTGATGAAGGCTAAGGTCAGCAGAAAAGTTCATACTCAGAGTACGCATCAAATTCAATCAAAATGATACACTGTTATTTTCAGGGTTAAAAAAAAACCATAATATAATCTACTGGTGGGCATTCTTGATGGATAATGTTTTATCATGAAGAAGCGGTGTCTATTGTCAGATTAGATATTCAGTAGTGACATTAGAGGAGAAGGCAATGGCAACCCACTCCAGTGCTCTTGCCTGGGAAATCCCATGGATGGAGGAGCCTGGTAGGCTACAGTCCATGGGGTCGCGAAGAGTCAGACATGACTGATGTGACTTAACAGCAACAGCAGTGACATTAGACAGGCCAAACTTCATGAATGATTATTGAAATTTAAAACTTATCCATAGCCTCTCTCCCTATCATTATAGCTATCCTTTTCATGAGTCTGTTGGGCAGACTATGGGCAGCCAATGACAGAAACTGGTTGGTATCAACTGTCTGCATTACTCGTAACCTTCTTTATTTTGTGCTGCGTCTATGGTAGATAATTTTTGGTGCTCATTAACATGCAATACAAATGTTCAATACTTCATGGCACACCCACAAGTCCATCCAAATGCTTGAACGCATCTCCCCTGTTCACTCACAATGACTGACCAGGTACACTGCCCAAGTCAAAGTTCTATCCACTGAGATAATTTTCTGTTATTACCTGTCTATCAAGGACATCACATAGGGGGGTTCTCCTGAAATAACAATCCAATTTCCAGCCTTCATAAATGTACTGAGCTGACTCATTATGAAATAACCTTAGCCATTTTGCCCTACTATCATCTCAAAAGAGACCCTCTATACGGTCGTTATGATTTTAGAGAGAGAAACTGGCAAAACACTGATACCTGTCATGGGGGTCTGGGCACTTGCTTGTACAGCGTTCCTGGGCACTCCGGCCCTGGTCATGCCTCATCTTAGATGTACCACTTTCATATGATGATGGACTACTGATAGCCTGCCCTATTTTATGACTGAGTGCTTGGTAGATATGACAAAACCCAATGCATGACTGGCACTGGTCTGAAAATTACCATGTTCAACAACTGAACAAGGAGTCTTGACTTTTTATTATATCACCATATTCAGCCTCCTGATTATCCATCTGTTTTAACTGTGTATATGGGGCAATACCCTTGTTGACGATCCACTTATTTTGCCCCAAGGGGTGCTATGTTCTATCGACCGTCTCTAGAGCTCTCTGTGGGCTCCCCACACGTGCTAGTGGTAAAGAATCCACCTGTCAGTGCAGGAGACTAAGAGATGCAAGTTAGATCCCTGGGTCAGGAAGGTCCCTTGGAGTAGGATATGGCAACCAGCTCCAGTAGTCTTGCCTGGAAAGCTCAATGGAGGGCATGCAAAGAGTTGAACACAATTAAGCAGCTGGGCACATACACACACGTGTACACACACACACACACACACACAGCTCTCTGAGTCTAGTGCACTGGATACATTTGAACTGTCACCTCCCCTCTATTATTGTGTAACCTCAGCATCCCATTGTTATCAGGAAAACCAATTCTGCAATAGCATCTCCTACTGTGAACATTTGTCTGCAAAGAACAGTCACCCCTAAGTCTCAGTGATATCTGCCTCTCAGTCATCAGCACATTCCTACTGATTTAACAAATGTGGTGTCTTTTGAGCCTTTACATAAAATATACTGAGTTGATAACATTTTTAGGCTCTAACTAGTAAATTTACTCTAGCATGCTTACATATGGGTCTTTTGATCTCATTTTATTCTATATACACAGCGTTTCTGGCACATATTCTTCTTTTTGTGGGGCTCACTGCTTTCCCAAGCTTCCAAACACCTTCCTAACAGCAGCAACTATCTCCTGCTATCCTGGCTAGGGTCTGCATCTTATATCATGGGAGAATGCTCCTACATCAGTAAACTCTTATTCTTTCTCTCTACTTGATCTTATTCTCCATCTCTAATCTTAGTCCATCTTACTGTCAGCCCCACTTGGTACAGCAGCCTCAGGATCCTACTCCCTGTGGACTCTCTTGATTCTTACTAGAAAATATTGGGTAGGGTCAGCAGCTCATTTGAAAAAATAGCATTGGCTCCTCCTCTCCCTTAGAAACCAAGCATTTCCATGCCAGATCATGTCATCTGTTGACCCTACACACTAATTTTCTGGTAAGAAATGAAGGTGAGGTTATACCCTAAGAAGGTATATATTACCACAAAAGGAAGAAGATTCTGCGACATCTTTAAGTGGGATGGAAGTTATACCCTCCAATTGGAAGAAATGGTACACTTATGTAAGTCCACAATGTTTAAGAAAATCTAGGTTTTCAACATTTTTGAGACCATAAACCCAGATACAGCCCACCTGTCCAAGTCAGGGTTCTACTTATTCCCAGCTGGGGTTCAGATCCTGGCTTGGGCGATTTGTTGAGGCTGAGGATTCACACTTCTCTGGAACTCTGCTGCTAAGTCACTTCAGTCGTGTCCGACTCTGTGCGACCCCATAGACAGCAGCCCACCAGGCTCCACCGTCCCTGGGATTCTCCAGGCAAGAACACTGGAGTGGGTTGCCATTTCCTTCTCCAGTGCATGAAAGTGAAAAGTAAAAGGGAAGTTGCTCAGTTGTGTCCGACCCTTAGCATGGACTGCAGCCTACCAGGCTCCTCCATCCATGGGATTTTCCAGGCAAGAGTACTGGAGTGGGGTGCCACTGCCTTCTCCCTCTGGAGCTCTGCTATACTTTAAATAAGTCCTAAGCCTTATTATCAGCTTTTATAACCTCTGGCTAAAGAAGATAAGACTTTCTTTATATTCTGTAAAGAGACTTTCTTATCCTCACATATCACCTTCAACTCATGATTAATCACACCCAGTCTTATTATTTCTCTTCACTGTATAAATAAAACTCAGCAGAAATGGATTATATTGTACTTATTACTTTCATTGAATTCCTCAAAAGCCAAAGATATTGAATTCACAGAGCATTACCTTCCATTGGTACCTACCCGTCCTTGTTCACCATCTGTGAAGGTTTTAACAATGTCACCTCTATAGCATTCAAAGGCTATCCACGGTCTACCGACCACCAGCAGTGGGATCCTCACTGCCAGCTGGTTAGTGGGCTGATGAGTGATCTAACATCTTATTTTAGACTCTACTTCCTCAGACCGTCTAGAATCATTCCTTGAAAATATGATTCTCTGATGAAGATATGCTTTCAGGAAATTTACAGGGCAGTGCTCTCAGGATCAAGTTTTGTGATTATGTGCAGAAAAGAAAAAAAGGGGGCATTAGGTAGTGAGGGGAGTTAAACTGTGATACATCACTACAAAGTCTCCATATGATCCAGAGGCGCTCCAGAGTTGAGATGGTCTTTCAGAGTTGTCCTACAAAGGAAAACATCAGTCACTAGATTAGGCCTGGTAGGGATGAGGCTTGAACTTGGGTTAGGCAGCTCTTTCCAGCTGAGATGGTTTCATGAGAGGGATTCACTTGAGAGTCATGATCTTCCAACACTCCCAGGATATAGAGAGTATCTGCTCTACTGTTTCACCGTAAGATAACTTTCTACAGTTACTCATCATCAATTTTCACACTAGTGGCTTAGATACTCATACCAAACCACGCTGGGCTATCTTACATTATTGATGATATTTTACTGGCATTTATTTCTTCTATTTAAATTTCTTTCAGTTTTATAGGCTAAGTAGGTAAAATTCAAAAATCTAGAGATGATATTCATCAACAAATGTAAAGTGTTTTTTGAAACCAAGAGATTGATTTTATATAATTTAATGGAGGTCAAACTCTTCATATTTATCAAATA
>SJYQ01000672.1:1935153-1945338 GCA_006410935.1 Redunca redunca
CCTGGTGGCTTAGAGGTTAAAGCGTCTGCCTGGAATGCGGGAGACCCGGGTTTGAACCCTGGGTCGGGAAGATACCCTGGAAAAGGGAATGGCAACCCACTCCAGTACTCTTGCCTGGAGAATCCCATGGAGGTGAGCACCCTGGTAGGCTACAGTCCATGGGGTCGCAAAGAGTCGGACACGACTGAGCGACTTCACTTCAATAATGAACATTGATGAGATATTATGAACTGTTTCTTTAAACATGTTTGTTTTTATCTGCTATCTATCAAAATAATAGAAAAATGTGGAAAAAGTATAAGGAAGGATGTTAAAAAAAATCATCTAAATGAAAGCATAATTTGGGCATATATCTCTGTCCAAAAATCAGATTGCATACATTTTAAATATATTTCTTGCTTATATCATATATATTATGACAACATGTATTTTTCATAAGCATTCACCATATTTCTCCTCTCATTTTCCAGGCAGTAGTCTAGGCACTAAGTTTTCAATAGGAAAGAAAGGAAGGAAAGAAGAAAGAGAGAGAAAGGAGGAAGGGAGGGAGAAAAAGAAAGGAAGTCTAAAGCACTAAGTAATTACCAAAATAAGTGATTAGTAAAAATTTTGAATTATAATTATGATAAGGGCTAGGAGGAAGGTATAGGATGCTAGGAGAACCTGTAAAAAGGGAACACATCAGTCTAGCATCACGGGAGGAATTGGTAAGGGCTGGTTGAGGAGAATTCAGAAGTGTGGAATATTCAGAGCCCCTGGAATGGGCAGAAGCTTTGTGGATTCTGAGATAAAAGTGGCATGACTGAAGCAAAGGCAGAGAAATGGAGGGAAACCTGGGGTGAAGCTTGAGGGTCAGGCAGGGCTCAGCGGAATCAGGTCATATACCATATTAGGCAGTGGGAAGCCTTTGAAGGGTTTAATGAAGGTGTTCTGCAAGCAAATTTGACTTAATAAAGTTGCTCAAGCTGCAACCCGAAGAAGATATTGAATAGCAAGTGGCCACAGTGGATGTGAGGAGACCTGTTCATATGGCTGTCTAAGGGGCCAGAGTGGTGTTAATAGAAATGGAGTAATTGTGTTCAAATGGCTATATGATAACCCATGGTATTACTGCAAACACAATTGGATACTTCCACCATAAACTTTGAATCAAAAAGATCTATTCTCACAGCATGTTGCGGAGGTGGCAGCAACAATACTGAGTCTCCTGGGGAGCAGGGAGAACTGAGCTAGTGGCAGAAGCCAGGGTTTGATAGGAGCCGCAGCAGGGCACTTTGGGAAATTCTGTGCACCTTGCCTGAAAAAGTGGTTTTCCTGACCTCACTGGTTGGTGGAGGGATTAGGTGTGTGCCAACCATGTCATTTATCCTTATTTGTCCCTGATTGCTTTCTAAACTTCATTCTGAAGCCTGAAAGCAAGTCTACAAAATTTAAGTTCATTCATTCATTCATCCAGTTTCAATCTGCCAGAGTTGAAGTTTTCTCCTTACATGTGGTGGTTTACTGAATTAGCAGTATTTAATAGCAGTAAATCAACTTTCTTCCTTCTGCCACTTGTCATTAGATAGGCTACTTCTTTTGCTGCTATTGGATAAAACTGGGGGACATATTCACAGCTTTCTGAGTTCCCTATAGTCAGTCACAAGAACAGTCCCATTTTAATAATTAAAATGTCCAATTCAATAACTTAAAATGAAGACCTGTGGACTTTCCAATTAAGACTTTCTCCATTGCCTCCAGCTGTATATTAAATTAAGCTTGATATCTTGAAAGTCTGAGAGCAACAAATGGAGAGTGTGGGGGGTTTACTTAGCTCCTGTTTTTCCCTTGGCCAACATTTGTTGTTTGACTCCTCCCTCCTACTCTCACTAGCCAAAGGGGCTAAATTCTTTCAGGACTGTAGACATGATGACTGAAGGAGAAGGTGTAGGAACTATGGTTCCCTGTCTTTTGTAAATGAAAAAGTCTGCAGAATTTTAAGATGAAACTCGAAATCCCTCTCATTTGGCTAGAGGAAGCATTACCATCTTAATCCACCTTAGAGTGAGTGTAAAATGAAGCACTCTCAACAAAGAATTCCTTGTCCTCCATCCCTAGGTCCCAATCTCAAATGTTTATAAAACAGAAATGGGGAGTCTCCAATGCTGACATGGTGTCTAGCAGTTCATTTTGCAAGAGGTACTGGGCAACTTCTAAACTGATCATCTATTTGCCATGAAGTGATGGGACCAGATGCCATGATTTTAGTTTTCTGAACGTTGAGTTTTAAGCCAACTTTTTCACTCTCCTCTTTCACTTTCATCAAGAGGCTCTTTACTTCGTCTCTTTCTGCCATAAGTATGGTGGCATCTGCATATCTGAGGTTATTGATATTTCTCCTGGCAATTTGATTCCAGCTTGTGCTTCATCCAGTCCAGCATTTCTCATGACATACTCTGCATAGAAGTTAAATAAGCAGGGTGCAATATACAGCCTTGAAGTACTCCTTTCTGGATTTGGAACCAGTCTGTTGTTCTATGTCCAGTTCTAGCTGTTGCTTCTTGACTGCATAAAGATACCTCAGGAGGCAGATCAGGTGGTTTAATATTTCTATCTCTCTAAAAATTTTCCACTGTTTGTTGTGATCCACACAGTCAATGGCTTTGGCATAGTCAACAAAGCAGAAGTAGATGCTTTTCTGGAACTCTCTCACTTTTTTGATGATCCATCAGATGTTGGCAATTTCATCTCTGGTTCCTCTCCCTTTTCTGAATCCAACTTGAACATCTGGAATTTCATGGTTCATGTACTATTGAAACCTGGCTTGAATAATTTTGAGCATTACTTTGCTAGAGGGTGAGAAGAGAGCAATTGTGTGGTAGTTTGAACACTCTTTGGCATTGTCTTTCTTTGGGATTGCAATGAAAACTGAACTTTCCCAGTCCTATGGCCACTGTTGTGTTTTCCAAATTTGTTGGCATATTGAGTGCAGCCCTTTCACTACTTCATCTTTTAGGATTTGAAATAGCTTAACTGGAATTCCATCACTTCCACTAGCTTTATTCATAGTGATGCTTCCTAAGGCCCACTTGACTTCACATTCCAGGATGTCTGGCCCTAGGTGAGTGACCAAACCATCGTGATTATCTTGGTCGTGAAGATCTTTTTTGTACAGTTCTTCTGTGTATTCCTGCCATCCATTCTTAATAACTTCTGCTTCTATTATGTCCATACCATTTCTGTCCTTTATTGTGCCCATCTTTGCATGAGATGTCCCTTGGTATCTCTAATATTCTTTATTTTGGGGGGCTCCAAAATCACTGCAGATGGTGACTGCAGCCATGAAATTAAAAGATGCTTGCTCCTTGAAAGAAAAGTTATGACAACCTAGACAGCATATTAAAAAGCAGAGACATTACTTTGTCACCAAAGGTCTGTCTAGTCAAAGCTATGGCTTTTCCAGTAGTCATGTATGTATGTGAGAGTTGGACTATGAAGAAAGCTGAGTGCTGAATAATTGATGCTTTGAACTGTGGTGTTGGACAAGATTCTTGAGAGTCCCTTGGACTTCAAGGAGATCCAACTGGTCCATCCTAAAGGAAATCAGTCCTGAATATTCATTGGAAGGACTGATGCTGAGGCAGAAACTCCAATACTTTGGCCACCTGATGCAAAGAACTGACTCATTTGTAAAGACCCTGATGCTGGGAATGATTGAAGGTGGGAGGAGAAGGGGACTACAGAGGATGAGATGGTTGGATGGCATCACCGACTCAATGGACATGATTTTGACACCCCAGGATTTAATGATGGACAGGGAAGCCTAGTGTGCTGCAGTCCATGGGGTCGCATCAAGTTGGACACGATTGAGTGACTGAAATGAACTGAATGAAATTGATCTCAGCCTTCACGTTCTCTGCCAAAACTGAGATACAAAGAGACTCAAGGCAAAGTATTCTGTTACTCTTGCAGCTATGAGTCCTGACAAAAGAGCTTTTTGAACTTCTAAAAAGCCTTTTTTTCTTAAACTTCACTCAATTATTGATAGGCAAGATAAAGACACACATTGTTTGTCCTACTTCCTACTTTATTTCACACCTAAGAATAGCATCAGTGGCTGATTACCAAGATAGTTCAATTTTTATAGGTCAAGATACACCTGCTCTACATTTTGATTTCTTTAGCTTTGTAAGTAAGCCCTGTCTACTGCTTTAATCCATTACTTTAATTCATTCTTAGAAATTTTAGAGTTTAATAGTGAATACATATATACTACTTATTTCATCATTCCAAAAAATATATATTTCTATGCAATTAATTACCTTTTCTATTTTCTCAAGGAAATACAACATGTATCTATCTTCCTGCTTTTAACAACCCTGGTTATTCATCCATAATACATGCTTCAGCAACTTTCTGGTATTGGGAAAAGTATCTTTGGTAATACATTATGTAAGAATGGGTCTTTAGAGTAAAATAAAAATACTTCAAAATGAGACACAACCCAGAGGAATCCTAGGTGAAGACTAAAAAGTCTGAAAGAACAAAAGTGGAAGCAGCTTATTATTTTTGAAAAAAGGGCAAACATGAATCAGCTCAGCAAAAACCCTCACCTGAGATAAAGAGTGTTTACGACTCCAGTGCTGGGCTGATGGTTCAAAGAAAATAACTGGCTTCGCACCTCCTACTGATTACCAAATGCTCCTCATTCTAATTATTAATTTAAAAACTAATCAACAGGGACTCCACACAGGCAGACAAGACAATTTGTGTCAGCTAGAATATATCAGGCAGTCTAGCCAAGTATCCAGCAAATAGGATTCTGCTTTCAGCTGCCGTCTCCTCATGGTCTAGATTTAGCTCTCTGAAAATCGGAGGAAATTAGCAATACTGCCAAATGTAGACTCTGAGCAGTCACTACTGGCAAGCTCCACTTGGGAGAGTCCACCCACCTTTATTACTGAAGTTGATACCTGTTTAAAAAGTAACAGAATGAAACTAATTCTAATTAAAGGTGAATAGGAATCAATCTAACTTGCTGCTTACACAGAGAACAGGTAATCTCCTAGATCTCTGCTCTAGTCTTTACTAATACTCCAATTTAAGGCAACTTACTTAACCTCTTTCTGCTCCTATATCTTCTCTTTATATAAGCTCTGCTGAGGGAAGCACCGCTGAACCAGCTGATCGTGAAAAGCAGAAAGGACTTTCTGATTGAGTAGAGAAGGAAAAGAGTACTGGAGATTAACCAGGAAGAGAAAATCAGTATCAGTGAGCAACCTTCTCACAAGAGACAAATATCAGAGGCCAAAGGAGCAGAAAGGAGGCAAGAGTAGCAGAACTGAGCAATTCCCAAGCTGTAGGAGGCGGTCTGATTAAGTCATTCTTTCCTTCTGGGACATCAGATTTAAAGGGGCTAAAACATCTTTGAATCATACATGTAAGCATCTCCGGGAGTTACTGGAAATACTTGGGATGGCCAATCCTACAAAAAGATTTAGATTTCCTTAACAAATGAGTGATACAGGTGACCAGAGTGGCATTTTACTTTAAACACAACACTTTCATTTTATATTCAAAATCTTGTAAAATCTGAGAATCTTTGTAGAGCGGTTTCAGAATGATGGGTGTACTGCTGCTTCTATAATGTCCCAAGCAAATAATTTAATTGCATTTCCAACATGACTGACTATTGCAGTGTATATTTTAATTACACAAAATGCACAGCTCCCTGGAGGAGGGCATGAAAACCCACTCCAGTTCTCTTGCCCGGAGAATCCCACAGGCAGAGGAGCCTCACAGGCTGTAGCCCATGGGGTCGCAAAAGTTGGACGACTGAAGTGACTTAGCATGCATGCACATGTGAATAGGTGACTTGCCAGGATGCTATGGGTTTAGGTCTACATCTTTGACAACTGTCTCCCCTTCTCTACCATTTCAGTTTGTTTTTCTTTTATGGTATTTCTAATAACTTTTTAAAATAGCCAAATAGCAACCTTTGCCACTTCCACAAAAGAGATACAGCAATCTCCATCAAAATAATGAGAATTTTAGCAAGACTATCATAAGCATCACAGAGATGGAATCAGCATGGGGGTGAATTTACAATGCCTCATGCCATTTCTTTATTTGCCAAAACATAGAAGGAAAGGAAGTTAGGGACTAGTGTTCTGCTATTGAGAATGATAGAAGAATCTAAGATTTGTGACTATGAGGAATCAAATAATTGACTTTGGTCAGATATACTGTTTCAGCAGAACTAGAGGCTATCAATCAAAATGATTGATAAATTAGTAAGCTGGGTGGGATGTCACCATACTAAATGTTAACTAAAACTATACTAAAAAGTATTTTAAAAATAACATAAATTACATGATTCAGAATCAAATGCAACTGAATAGCATAAACCGAGTTATAGAAAAGGAGGTAAATTGAATAAATGTGTGCTGATTTTTACAGTCTGATATTAAGCTACCAAGTTCAGTTCTAAGGCACTGCCACAAACTCAAGTTAATGCAACTTAAATTATATTTATACATTAAACTTAAGAAGCAGAAATTTTTCAGCAAAGTAATTAGCTGTTAATAAAGCTAATGGAAGAAATTTTGCCTTTGAGGTACTAACTCAATGAAAGTCTTATGTTCCTTAGAACAGTTTCCCTTTGGGAAATGATTGACCTAAAGTATCTCATCTGTTGAACCTTAGCAACAATTATACCTGACTGATGTTTATAAATATAAGTCACATGAGACTGACTTAAAGACTGAAACACTAGTTTTTTATTGTCTCATTAGTTATAAAACTAATTGGTCTAANCTGTTTTGAATGCACATTGAAGGAAATTTAACTAATTAACTCATGGTATGTGTTTATTCAATCAGTCTTTCCTGGGCATTAAAATTTCCCTTCCAAACAGACATAGTAGGGTGACAAGAAACAACTTAAAAGCTACTTTGCTTAATTTGAATATTTCAAAATAGGCATGCTCACTGAAATTCAGTTTACGAGTTCAACAATATGACCAACAATAATATATGACAACTTTAACAACTGGTTCCTTTGCAGAATATTTTCTGCCATTCTTTGCTCTGAAAAATACCCAAAGATATTTGTACACAATCAAAATGCATCTACAATTTAAAAAATTATTTTGCTGGCTCCAATAACCTACAAATACTAAGAAAAAGATTCATATTTATAAGAAATCAACAATTTTTGCTAAGAATTTCCAAGTATTGTTGACAAGGAAATGAAGTATTACTAAAATATATGAATAAAAATTTAGGACTTTTGAATGATGATTTTCATAAAATATTAATCACCCAGAAATTGAAAAAATTAAGTATATTGTTACAGAATCTCCCTCTCCCCTTTTCCACATTCATGCTGTTCCAGTCAGGCAAAGAAATACAAGATATTATTAAATAAATATCAAATGGTAGATAAATAGAATAATAATTCAATTATTCTGACTTCATTTATCTATATTGGGGACCCTGGTGGCTCAGATGGTAAGGAATCCACCTGTAATGCGTGAGACCTGGGTTTAGTTCCTGGGTTGGGAAGATCAATAAATAGAATAATAGTTCAATTATCCTGACTTCATTTATCTATATTGGCCATCACCCAGAACCAATCATAGCATTTATCCATAAACACAAGAGACTTCTGAAGGAACAAAATGTCCATATCCTTTACTGATAGGACCCAGCACTTTTCTCCGGCCTCCAATCCACGCTTTTAGATACAATAATAAATTGCTTCCTGGTTTAATGACTAAACTCTCAGTTAACCAAAAGGAGAATGGAAGAGGAAAAATGGCAACAGCAATAAGAAATAGTATTTGAAAAGGTTGACAGTTTTCTTTAATAATATTATGGCCCAAAGCTTAAAGAATGTTATGGAAAACAGTGAAAGTGCTAGTCACTTAGTCGTGTCTGACTCTTTGTGACCCCATGGACTGTAGCCCACTAGACCTCTGTCCATGGAATTGTCCAGGCAAGAATACTGAGGTGGGTAGCCATTGTCTTCTCCAGTGGGTCTTCCTGATCCAGGGATGGAACATGGTTCGATCTCCTACATTGCAGGCAGAGTCTTTACCATCTGAGTGAACAGGGAAGCCCAATGAATGTTACAAATACTTTTAATTCATATACTAGGAAAAATAAAAATAATAAGATATATCAACATATAAACATATATATTGCTTTCATTGAAATAATTTGGAAATCCTTATGTGTAACTGGAATAAAAATACTAAAAATTAATAAAAATTAAACTGAAATCTTATATTCTTGGCCCGGACAAAGGTCAGATTTCATAGAAAAATGGTACTACTTTTCGAGAATTCTCCTCCATTGTTTCTTATTGACACATGACACAAAGCAAAGTAGATGATATCTCATTGTTTAAAGGGAGATAATTTCATCAGTGACAACATCCATTTTAGATAGATGGTGTAATCATTTTAGCATCTATATAAAATTTTATGCCAATTTATTATATATGTGCATATATTTATTTACCAATTTTCTATTTGTGAACTGTTTAAGGCAAAAGGTTAATAGAGATTCTTAGCAGANGGCAAAAGGTTAATAGAGATGCTTAGCAGATTAACTATAAATATATATATTAAATTTCATCATAACCGATTCTGCTCTGTGGCTACAGTGTTACAAAGATTTCCCCTTGAATGCATCTCAGGGAATGGATGACTTATAAAACACATGTTGAGGGAATTAAGTGCTAACTCTGAAATCTAAAAAAATTAGTCCAGAATAGCTCCATTTTCCTTAAAAGAAACTTTTTAAAAGGCATTAAGTAGTATTAAAATTCATAACAAAACTACTATGGTGTTTCAAAGTAAATGAAATGGTGTCATTTTCTGCTTTAACAAAGAAAATGCACATTTGGCAAATCTGAATCCCAGGCCTTCTCTGGAGCGATTATTTCTTTTCATAAATAAAAAGCATTCAGAAGCATCTCTACCAGGTCAATGCCACCAGGCTGACTTTGACCTTTTTTCACTATTTATAAGTGGGTATTTAAAGCTGGTACTATGTTAGTAAACCTTTGACTATTTTTTTTGTCTTTTGTCTCTAACTTTGGTATTTTGCAGGTATTTAAAATACCTTCTCCCTCGTCTATTTAGAAATTTTACAAAATGTATTGATAAGTTAATTCATTTACTCTATAAAAGTCTTTCATGTCTACCATTTGTGTATCAAGCATTCAGCTAGTATAAAAATAGAAAAATAACTAAAGGCAATTATTACCTGGGAAGATCTCACAACTCAGTGAAGCAGAAAATACAGAAAAATTAACATCCTCAGGTGGAAGGTGCTATGGTAATGATGGGGACAGCTATATTATAGATATGCGATTATACAACATTTCCAAAATTTTACAGAGATCCAAGGCATAAATAGCAACAGATTTTGCCTGATGGTGGAATACAGAGGACACTTGAGATGAGGATGGAAAAGTGGAGAGGCTAACCTTTTTCTAGCAGAGGGATGAGCAAGCATTTGGAGGTATAAAAGAACATGGTGTACACAGGCAACTGCAAGGAGTTCGAAGTTGCTGTATGTATCCAAGCTCAGCCTCTAAGTCATGTTCGACTCTCTGCAACCCCATGGAATGTAGCCCACCAGGCTCCTCTGACCATAGGGTTTCTCAAGCAAGAATACAGGAGTGGGTAGCCATTTCCTACTTCATGGAATCTTCCTGATCCAGGGATTGAACACACATATCCTGTATGGGCAGGCAGGTACCTTACCTCTGAGCCACCAGGGAAGCCCCTCAAAGTTGTTAGAGCAGTACATATTTTTATTCTACATATTTGTATTCTTATGAGCAATGAAGATCGCCAGAAACATTTGGGAGATGATGAAAACAACTCTATGTATTAGAATGTTAACTTTCTTGATAAACAATTTTAATTGAGAATCTACTGTGCTTGGCCATTTGTTAGGCCATGGAGAAAAAATTGTGGTCATAGCACAGTGACTGTCCACACGAAGATGAATATTAAACAAATAATTATAAGTAACAAATATTAAACAAATGATTCTAAGTATACAATGTTATAGGAAGGGAAAATCACCAAGTCATCAAGTTCAAATATGTAATTTTAAAAATCTATATTTTCATTTGTGGTTTACCATTACTTGAAATTTTTACTGTTTTTCCTCTATTTACATCTAT
>SJYQ01000672.1:1946189-1974873 GCA_006410935.1 Redunca redunca
TTGCAAATAACATACATCCATAATCATATATGATTAAATATCATAGGTGAAATAAAACAGAAGGATTAATTCCATACCCACTTTTTCTATTCATTAAGAGTGTGACATTGTAAAAGGCATTTAGACCGTCTGAATTTTAATTTCATCATATTTATACTAAGAATTTGAAAGTAACTGATTTTTCAGTTCCCTAATATAAACTTCAAATTGTCTACATTTATTGTCTGGTGAACTAATCAGCCATGTTTTCATTCAACATTAATTCACAACAATAATTCAACATCTTTTCTATGCTAGGAATTGTACCAAGAACATATCATTAGGTGAGAGTACTCCCCATAAGCTTTGATTCTTGTTTACCTGTGACATCAGGATAGTATAACAGATTATTTTATCTCTTTGAATAGACCTGTCTTAAAAATAGATTATTTTTATCATGATTAAATTTTTGATTGAGGCAGTTTTTATCACACAACTTATCAGAATTTTCACCTTATATTGATATTGTTGAGTATCAACTGCCCACCCCAAAATGTGAAGATTGAAGCTCAATATGACTGTATTTGGAGATATGACCTTTAAGGAGTTAACTAAGGTTAAAAGAAGTTATAAGAGTAGTGGGTCCCTAACCCCAAAGGACTGATGCCCTTTTAAAAAGAGGAAGAGACATCATGAGTGCACGCATAGGAAGAAATGCCATCTTGAGGACAAAGTGAGAAGGCAATCATCTGGAAGCCAAGAGAAGCCTCATCAGAATCCAACTCTGCCAGGACCTTGATCTTAGAATTCCAGCCTCCAGAACTAATAGATACCAAATTGCTGTTATGTAAGCCACCCAGTTCATGATATGAAATATGACTTCATTTTCACCTGAATGTTGAGCTGAAGTTTCTTCTTAACCAAAATCCAGTTTAGCAAATACTTGCTATGCATGTATATTTTGTTCTTCTCTAAACATTTGTATCTATACACGTGTAAAACTGGACTCATCATCTTCCCTTTATATCCTTCTGTGTTTATCATTCCAGAGAATAGAGTCATCATAGACCAAATTTACCATGTTCAAGATATCTTCATCAACCTTGATTCAACAGCTGAATTTAATAAATCTCTAAGCCAGTAAGGTCTATCTTAGTCCATCTTAGATTCTAACATGTCAGTCTCTATTGCATCTACCACAATTTAGGCATGCACCACAATTTAGGCATCTCTGGCTTATACTTTAAGTATTTCTCCCTCCAGTTTCACTCCTCATATTCCTACATCCATTAATTATAATATAGCAAATGAGAGTTTCTTTATTTTGAACTAGACACCTACCTCAATAGCTGTCAAATGCCACAAAATAATGTTCATATGTTTTGGTGAGGTTTATAAAGCAGGTCATAGTCTGCCTAGATGACTACTGTCTCCTACCATCATATCACTCCATTTTTATATGTGTTCAAGTTATGTTGAAATAACTGCAGGGTCTTAAACAGGCAACAATGATTACAGCCAAGATAATAATAATAACATAGCATATTTATTGGTCACTTACTCTGGGCTAAAAACTACACAAAACACTTACACACATAATATCAAACCTATAGAACATACTTTTGGTATACATGATATTATCATTGGAATTCATCAGAGTTTTAAAAATTAAAAGACTTCTACAAAATAGTTCAACATCAGAATTCAAATTCAAGTCTTCCAGAAACCAAAATGTAGGTGGCTATGCTGCCTCCCTGCATTCTTTTGCCTCTGTGCCTGAGATAGTTGCCTCTACCTGAAAATCTCCATCCCTTTTTTGCATATCTAACTCTGATTTGATATTTAAGGTTCAGATACCAATTCTATGAACAAACATAAAACAATGACCTTTACCCTCAAATAATGGCTTAAACCCTTTATTTGATTTAGCACACACTATATTTATCATACATTCATTATATATCTTATATTAATTAATTTTAAATGATATGCACATACATATATGTGTGTATCTAAATATATACATGGATGTCTACCTCTGTATCTCCTTATTTTGAATGTGAAACAGAAATATTTATGCATAGGTATTAGAATTTCTTACTGTTGAAGTTTCACCCTCCTTTAACATTATTTATTTTGTTGATTTAAATTCTCTGCTTCAATATTCCTTAATTAAAATGTATTAATGGTCAATATTTCCTTGAAAGCTAGTCAAGCAGTCTTTATTCATGCATAATTGCTTTGCAGATAATAGTAGGGAAACAATCAAACAGCTGCAAATTAGACCTCTATTGGGATATTTTAAAACATTTTATTGTCATGTAGTTAATTAGAAATAAACCCATATGATGACAAATTTTATAAATTGATGCTGGTATAAATTTGGATCACTTTACAAAATAGCCATGTGGTCCAGATGCAGTTTTCTATTCAGTCTCTCTCTCCATTTCCCTCTCTCGTTTCCTCTTTCCCTCCCTCCAAAAGTTGCTGCAATATTTTCTAACATGTAAGACAAGCAAAATTTGCATTTTCAAAGAAAGTTTAGCTAATCAGAATCAATTTGAGCATTGTAGAATAAATATCATTCTATCCATCACCGCCTTGAAATAGCTGTTAAATAGATAATAGTCAAGGTAAAAGATACGTTTTATGAACTAGAATATAGTGTTTGTGTGTGTGTGTGTGTGTGCGGGTGAGTGCGCTCAGTCACTCAGCTGTGTCCAGCTCTTTGTGGCCCCATGGACTGTAGCCTGCCAGCCTCCACTGCCCATGGATTTTTCCAGGCAAGAATACTGGAGTGGGGTACCATTTCTTCCTCCAGACTGAGCTACAGATTTAAAGATATCTAAAACACATGCATTATGAAAAGAGCAGAGATATTGATTAAAGTTTAACATAGGTTGAATACACACACCAAAAGCTAGGTTTATCTATTAAAATAGAATTGCAATTTTAGAATACATGAAAGGAATAAGTAAAACTAGAACAAATAAAACATATAAAGGGAATAAAGCAAAGAAACCCTATAAAATGAAATTAATGAATAATGCTAGAAATGTAAAATATATGTTAANTGTGGAGAAAGGGATATAAAATAAATACAATTCAAAAAAAAAGAATAGAACTATCCTTGTTTACAGATTACATGATCATATATATAGAAAACACTAAAGACTCTTATTGAAAATACTTTTAAGCCCAGTAAAGGAATTTAGTGAAACTACAGGAAACAAAATCAACATACAAAAGTCAGTTGCATTTCTATACACTAACAATGAATTATCTGAAAAGAAAATTATGAAAACAATCCCATTTACAATAGTACCAAAAAAAAAAAATACTTAGAATACACTAAGTATATGAAAGGCGGTATACTGAAAGTACAAAATATTAATGGAAGAAATTTTAAAAGATATAAACAAATGGAAACATATCCAGTGTTCACAGATTGGAAGAATTAATATTGTTAAATATCCACAAACCTCAAAGATATACCTATTCAATGCAATCCCTATCAAAATACCAATTGTTATATTTTATAGAAATAGAAAAGCAATTCTGAAATTAATATGGGATCACAAAAGACTGTGAACATCTGGAACAATCTTTAGAAAGAAAAACAAACCTAGTAACATCACATTCCTGATTTGAAAATATAATTTAAAATCATAGTAATTAAAACAGTATCGGACTGTCAGAAAAAACAGAAACTGTCAGAAACACCTACCAGTGGAACAAAACACAGGGGCCAGAAATCAATCCATGAATACATGGTCAATTTTTCAACAAAGGTACCAAGAATATACAACAAACAAAAAGGATAAACAAATGGTGCTGAGAAAACTGTATAGCCACACGCAAATAAATGGAATTGGATCATTATCTACACCTTACAGAAAAATCGAGCAAAAATGGATTAAAGGCTTAAGTTTATGACTGGAAACTGTAAAGATCCTGGAAGAACATATGGGGGAAATGCTTCTGGATATTGGCCTTGGCAACAATTTCATTGATATGATTCAAAAGCACAGGCAACAGAAAGAAAAATAAACAAGCGTGACTACAGCAAAATAAATTTTTCTGAACTAAAGGAAACAAATAGCAAAGTGAAAAAGCAACCTGTTAAATGGGAGAAAATATTTGCAACTAGATAAAGGAGTCAATTTCCAAAACACATAAGGATCTCATACAGATCAGTAGCAAAAATACTAAACTCTATTTAGAAATGGACTAATAAGTTGAGTAGACATTTGTCCATAAGATATTTAAATGGCCAACAGATATATGACAAATGGTGAACATAAGTGAAAGTGAAAGTTACTCAGTTGTATTTACCTCTTTGTAACCCCATGGACTCTATTGAATTCTCCAGGCCAGAATACTGGAGTGGGTAGCTATTCCCTTCTCCAAGGGATCTTCCCAACCCAGGTCTCCTGCATTGCAGGTGGATTCTTTACCAACAGAGCTACCAGGGGAACCCTAATCATCAAAACGATGGGACACGACATAGCAACTAAATACCACCAACTAATCATCAGTTCAGTTCAGTTCAGTTCAGTCACTCAGTCGTGTCCAACTCTTTGCGACCCCAAAAATCGCAGCATGACAGGCCTCCCTGTCCATCACCAACTCCCGGAGTTCACTCTGACTCACTTCCATCAAGTCAGTGATGCCATCCAGCCATCTCATCCTCTGTTGTCCCCTTCTCCTCCAGCCCCCAATCCCTCCCAGCATCAGGGTCTTTTCCAATGAGTCAACTCTTCACATGAGGTGGCCAAAGTATTGGAGTTTCAGATTCAGCATCATTCCCTGCAAAGAAATCCCAGAGCACATTTCCTTCAGAATGGACTGGTTGGATCTCCTTGCAGTCCAAGGGACTCTCAAGAGTCTTCCTCAACACCACAGTTCAAAAGCATCAATTCTTCGGCGCTCAGCCTTCTTCACAGCCCAACTCTCATATCCATACTTGACCACAGGAAAAACCATAGCCTTGACTAGATGGACCTTAGTCGGCCAAGTAATGTCTCTGGTTTTCAATATGCTATCTAGGTTGGTCATAACTTTTCTTCCAAGGAGTAAGCATCTTTTAATTTCATGGCTGCAGTCACCATCTGCAGTGATTTTGGAGCCCAGAAAAATAAAGTCTGACACAGTTTCCACTGTTTCCCCATCTATTTCCCATGAAGTGATGGGATCAGATGCCATGATCTTTGTTTTCTGAATGTTGAGCTTTAAGCCAACTTTTTCACTCTCCTCTTTCACTTTCATCAAGAGGCTTTTTAGTTCCTCTTCACTTTCTGCCATAAGGGTGGTGTCATCTGCATATCTGAGGTTATTGATATTTCTCCCTGCAATCTTGATTGCAGCTTTTGCTTCTTCCAGCCCAGCGTTTCTCATGATGTACTCTTCATATAAGTTAAATAAGCAAGGTGACAATATACAGCCTTGGCGTACTCCTTTTCCTATTTGGAACCAGTCTGTTGTTCCATGCCCAGTTCTAACTGTTGCATCCTGACCTGCATATAGGTTTCTCAAGGGGCAGGTTAGGTGGTCTGGTATTCCCATCTCTTTCAGAATTTTCCACAGTTTATTGTGATCCACATGGTCAAAGGCTTTGGCATAGTCAATAAAGCAGAAATAGATGTTTTTCTGGAACTCTCTTGCTTTTTCCATGATCCAGAGGATGTTGGCAATTTGATCTGTGGTTCCTCTGCCTTTTCTAAAACCAGCTTGAACATCTGGAAGCTCACAGTTCACATATTGCTGAAGCCTGGCTTGGAGAATTTCGAGCATTACTTTCCTAGCATGTGAGATGAGTGCAATTGTGTGGTAGTTTGAGCATTCCTTAGCATCGCCTTTCTTTGGGATTGGAATGAAAACTGACCTTTTCCAGTCCTGTGGCCACTGCTGAGTTTTGCCAATTTGCTGGCATGTTGACGGCAGCACTTTCACAGCATCATCTTTCAGGATTTGAAATTGCTCCACTGGAATTCCATCACCTCTGCTAGCTTTGTTCGTAGTGATGCTTTCTAAGGCCTGCTTGACTTCACATTCCAGGATGGTTGGCTCTAGGTGAGTGATCACACCATCGTGATTATCTTGGTCATGAAGATCTTTTTTGTATAGTTTTTTCTGTATTCTTGCCACCTCTTCTTAATATCTTCTGCTTCTGTAAGGTCCATACCATTTCTGTCCTTTATCGAGCCCATTTTGCATGAAATTTTCCCTTGGTATGTCTAATTTTCTTTAAGAAATCTCTAGTCTTTCCCATTCCGTTGTTTTCCTCTATTTCTTTGCATTGATTGCTGAGGAAAGCTTTCTTATCCCTTATTGCTGTTCTTTGGAACTCTGCATTCAGATGCTTATATCTTTCCTTTTCTCCTTTGCTTTTCGCTTCTCTTCTTTTCACAGCTATTTGTAAGGCCTCCTCAGATAGCCATTACGCTTTTTTGCATTTTTTTTCCATGGGGATGGTCTTGATTCCTGTCTCCTGTACAATGTCACGAACCTTTGTCCATAGTTCATCAGGCACTCTATCTATCAGATCTAGTCCTTTAAATCTATTTTTCACTTCCACTGTATAATGACAAGGGATTTGATTTAAGTCATACCTGAATGGTCTAGTGGTTTTCCCTACTTTCTTCAATTTAAGTCTGAATTTGGCAACTAATCATCAGGGAAATGCAAATCAAAGCTCCAGTGAGGTATCACCTCACACCTATTAGTATAGTTATTATCAAAACAGCAGAGGACAACAGTATTGCTGAGGATGTAGAGTAATGGAAACTTTGTAAATTATCAGTGGAAATGCCTAACAGTGCAACCACTATGGAAAATAGTATTGAGATTCCTTAAAATATTAAATATAGAACTACCTTAAAATCCATTGACCAAACTTCTGGATATTCATCTAAAAGAATTTCAATCAGGATATCAGAACCTCTCAAAGTATTTTCACCTTATTTACAACAGCCAAGATATGGACAAAANTGGACAAAATTAAATTTCCATCAATAGATAAGTGAACACAGAAAATGTGGTTTATACAAATAATGGAATATTATTCAACCTTAAAAAAGGAGAAAATTCTGCAACATGCAGAAGTGTAGATTAATCCTGAGGGTATTATGTTAAGTAAAACAAGCTAATCACATGAGAGCAGATACCATATGATTCCATTTAAGAAAAATAATGTAACAGTCTGAGAAAGGATACTTGTAACACATATTATAATTATTAATTTCAAAAGAATTTAAGGTATTTCTTAAAATTAAAAACAACAAAATTAAACAGTCTAAAAATAATTGAGAAATTTTATGGAAGGCTACCTTATAGAAAAGCTAGACTAGTGTTAANAGACTAACTCAATACTATCAGAAATCTTATGAGGTTATGAAGATTACAAGTAAACAAAAACTAGAATATTTAGGAAACTTCTCATGATTGTATGACCCTTAAGTGACTGAACTGATTTTCAAATCCAGACATGGATTTGAATAGCATGGTCTAATTCATGCTATTAACCATATATTCTACTGAATCTTGATATGCCTTAAACACAAGCTGACTTTTGACTGTCACTGGGACCTATCAATCCTTCTCAAATTACTCTGGATTTGTAAATCAACAGATGGAGCCCAATCCTCTCTAAAGAAATATATTTACTGGATCACTTTGATTTTTCTGGGATGATCATGTATTGTTGATTACATTATTACCACCTTCTTTTGTTAATTTGTTCTCTTGTTTTGCTCTGAGTTTATAATCATTTGTTTTATCTCATTCTGGATGTGGCTCTATTTCTATGATGAGGCTGGGCCAATATTCCCACTTATTTCTGCTGCCAATAATGAAGAGTTAGAAAGATCCTATTTACACATGTTATTATTTTCAATGTAAATAGTTAGCCACAGCTGCTGCAATTTTCCCAATTGTTAGGCAGAAAAAGGAGGTGGGGAGATGAGGGCACAAATACATCATCTGTCTAAGCATTCAGAATCAAAGATGTGAAAAGACCAAGAAAGAATGATTTGTTTCCAGGACACCAAACTTCAAACTGTTGGATCCATAGATATCCTATTAACACCTAACATGTATAATGAGCATAATCTTAAGACAAGGTTTGAAATTAATCATTAAAATGCTAACATATGCCAGGGATTTTCAGAAATATGTTTTCTGATTACTTCACATAACTAGTTGGTGACCTGAAGAACAATAGAATATTAGATGACACAATGCCTTTAGTGATCCAATAAAAAAGTTCTGTAAGTACATTTTAAACAAGTAACCAAGAATAACATTAAACCACTTAAAAATTAGTTGAGTGAACATATGTATTATTTAAGATGTTCTATCTCCAAATTAAGATTTGTGAGATGAATTCATGTTAATATGTGATTCCAGTTCATTTATTTCCATTATGATAATATTTAGCTTTATGAATATACCAAAGTGCTCATCTCCATTTAGTAATAAACATGAATTCTCCGTTTTCTTTTTTTGCTGTTATGATTATTGCTTTTTCCAACAACCTTTAACATATATTCTTGGGAGCATATGAATAGATAAAACAGAGGCACCATTTGTATGAGGGTTTTAAAGAAGCAAAATAGTAGTATATTGTTAAATAATGCATATATATTATAGAATTATAAAAATATACATTGAAAAAAATCACCAAAGACAGGACAGCAATTATCCCTAAGAAAGTGGGGGTACATAGGGGATTTTAGCTACACTGACCTTGCTCTGTTATTAAAGTAGGATGTGGACATTAGGTATTTGTTCTATTATCTCTACATTTTCTAGAGTTTCCAAATACTCTATCAAATTATGCAAATTTAATCCTTTTACATGAAAATACAAAGGTAAAATAGTTTTCCCATTTGAGATTTTGTAAAACTGACTAAGTAAACTGCCTTTTTTTTTTTTTCTTTAAAAACTAAAGCAACTGGTTAAAGTTCCCATTCGTGGTAAATGGAAACGTCTAACATGAATTCCAATGACCCCTCTTTCTGGTATTCATGACCTGTGTAAGCTTCTCCCTTTGAGTGTGGGCTGTAACTCACTTCTAATAAATAGAATGTGGCAAAAGTAAAAGGATTTCACCTCCATGATTAAGTGACAAAGACACAGAGGTTTTCTTCTTGGATATCCACTCCTACTCTTTCGCTTGTCTGGTCTATGAGAAACAAGGTACTGTGTTGTGAGCTGCCATGTGATAAGGGACTTTTATCTCTGGGGAATAGCCAGTGGTGTCATGAAGCCTGCCAACAATCATCTGATTTAAGATTGAAAGTGAACCTTTACCCAGCCAAACCTTCAGATGGCTATAGTCCCCCTGGAAAACAGCTTTGTTATCGCCTTGTGAGAAATCCTGAGCCCCAAGACCTAGCTAAGCCATGATGAAATTCCTGACACACATAAACTGTGAGATAATAAATGTTTGTTAACTGTGAGCTATCAATATTTGTTATTTTAAGCCACTGAGTTTGGAATAATTTATTATGCAATAATAAACACTGGGAAAGGAAAAGAAACTGGACCACAGGAATATAAAAATATTTCTAGAAGTAAAGTTAAAAAGAATAAATATGAAATATTCTTCATATATTCAAAAAGATGACTAGAGGGGATTAATTTCTAACGGGACAGAGCAAGGAGATCAACAAATCCTCTCCCAAAGAAGGCAACAAACGTCCCAATCCTCTGATATTGAATTTAGGCATACAACCTACTGAAAAACATTCACTCACAAAATTCCTGAACTTTAGATGAGGACAGCACAAATCTGTGATGCTTATGTTTGTGGCTACTTCTCTACGCCAACCAGGCTCTATCTTCATCAAGAGAAGTTCTGCTGCTGCTGTCAAAGACAGCTCATTGACTGAGAGGTTTTCACTTAAGGCAAGCAAACAGGAGAGCTGACAGCTATGGTATCCTGAGTTTGCAACCCTATCTTCCTGTGGCATGCATGTTCACACACACACACACACACACACACACACACACACACACACCACACACACACACTAAAGTTTATTAATAATTACTTTTCAGTTGATGCAACTGTCACTCCCCAAGGTGCAGGAGCAGCTTGAAGCCATCATACTGCTCCTTTATGAAAAATGTTCTTCCCAGAGTGACTTGACAAGAAAGCATGGGAATTATTGCTTCAGAGCCATGGGATACATTCGGCTCAGTACCTCTTTTTAAGTCTCACCAAAGTCACTAGATGGCTTTCCCAGGTGGTGTTAGTGGTAAAGAAGCTGCCAATGCAGAAGACATAGGAGAAGCAGGTTCGATCCTGGGTCAGGAAGATTCCCTGGAGGAGGAATGGCAACCCACTCCAGTATTCTTGCCCGGAGAATCCCACGGACAGAGCAGCCTGGTGGGCTACAGTCCAAAAGGTCACAAAGAGTCAGACACAACTGAAGCGACTTAGCACAAAGTCACTAGATATAGGCAAAAGCATATTATTCTTGGCAACTACAGTTACTGAGTTACTGGAAGGAATGACTAAATTTCAATTGCTATTTAAACCCTGATTGTGAGAAGCACAGCTCAGTACATGGTTCTCAAGGGAACAGATTTAAACATTCAACCACCATGTTAGGTAGGTGATGGACTTAATAGGTTTATCATCATATTTGGTGGTCTCTCTCACTGATCTGATGATAATTAACACCTAAAAAGCCCCTCCGTTCAGAAATAAAAAGAAATAATGAGGTTATGCTCTAACACCCTAGTAAAATGTCACTCTTTCGATTACTTCTCCAGAATTTCACTTGTCTGCCAGGTCCAATTGTTTCTCTCATTTATCTGTGGCTTTCTCTGTAGGGTAGTGGCAACATCTTACAGAAGTGCTCTGTCTTCTGGCCTCTGTATTTACTAAACAAACAGCCCGTGATACAGTCATATCAGTTTGACCTGCCATAACATCCAATGTGAGGCTAAAGTTGATCCCATCCAAATTGGAATGCACAGCATCTTCTTTCTGCTTCCATGCAGTGCCTGGAAATGGCCACTTTACTAATCTACGAGTTGGAACTTAATGACCCTTTGCAATGCTGCTGTGGTAAAATAGCATGAATGTGTAACAAGTCTCACTGACTTTAATATACACAGCCTCCTAGGACAGCAAGCCAGGTCGAAATCAATTATGTGGGTGGGAAGGCCTGCCTATCCTCTGAGCTGAACTATTAGGCAGTCAAGACATGCTGGTTTTTATATTATTATATTAGCAGATCTGTTTTCAAGGCAAGTGTCCTTTGGAATTTTTCTCATAATCTCTGGTGGAAATATATAAACATCAGCAAATTCAATAAACTGCTTCACAGATGAACTTGAATGTAAGGTCAAAGTTCTCAGACATGACACATCCTTAAAATATTATCTTTGGCTATAAAAAAATAAATGCATTGCTGTGAGATTATCATATCTGTATGACATTATATAACATTTAGACTCTTAATGTTCAGAAGATCATCATGGTGTATAAACCATGGAGCACTTTTCTTTTGCTTTTCCCCTTTATGAAATGAACATTACTAACAGAAATTGTTCCAGTGGGGGAAAATATGGCTTAGCACAGAACTATCTAAATCAATTTTCTTTTCACGTCCACAGTAGAATACAGCTATGAGTTGCTGGAGTAATATAGTAGAAAAGCCAATATAGGAGACTTGCATGTACACTGGAGTTTTCAATCTTATTACTCTGCCTTGTTTGAAACAAGGTAGTTGGGGTCAGTTAGGGTACTTTTCTCCAGGTTTTTCAGAAGGTACTCATTCATGTAACTGTTTCAAAATGTGTGAAGCTGAGATTTGCTCTACATGCTGTGACCTCAGATTTAGGGAAGGTAGATAGTTTTTCAGCTGAAATGTTAAAAAGTGATTTTCAAAAGTTTAAAAGATACTTTTAGTATATGAACTTAGCTGCTACTGCTGCTGCTAAGTCGCTTCAGTCGTGTCGGACTCTGTGCAGCCCCATAGACAGCAGCCCAACAGGCTCCCCGTGAACTTAGCTAGTGTCACATATATTTATGTATATACAAATGCATTTTATATTTTACATATACATTATATATTTGTATGTACTTATATATATGGGCTTTCCAGGTGGCACTAGTGGTAAACAAGGTGCTTGCTAATGCAGGAGACACAGGAGACATAGGTTCAAACCCTGAGTCAGGAAGATCCCCTGGAGGAGGCAATGGCCAACCACTCCAGCATTCTTGCCTGGAGAATTCCATAGACAGAGGAGCCTGGTGGGCTAGAGTCCATAGAGCTGCAGAGTTGACATGACTGAGTGACTAAGCAGCAGCAGCAGAAAACAGTTTATATTAGGATGTCAGAATTTTTAAAATATTATGAAAACCCTAGAAACTTGCCATAATGTTCTTTCTTTTTTGAAAGCATTTAAAAGCATCCTTTACAGATCTCCTAAACTAGTACCACTTATTTCATTCAAGAGAAGAAAAAGTGCTTTCTACATACAACCATTGATTTTTGAACCTTAAAAAATGAAGAAATGCTAGAAATTTTACTATCAATGCTTACTTATGGTATCCATTTTAGAAAAGGCTATCTCAGGACCATTTTATCTTTTTGAAAAATTTCATTGTCACATCTATAGTTAACGTCTTCATTTGATTATTGTTTCAATTACCTGCTTCAATTTCTTGCAAAACACTTTACTAGAAAAGAACTCTATGTCCATGAAACCAGCAGATTACCAAGCTAAGTATAATAATGCCCTCTGAATTTTCTCACTAATAATAGGTTGTAATTGCCTCCTTGTTTCTACATCTGCTGTTCAACCTTTATAATTAATGAACACACCATGGTTAAATGGTAAATCTAATGCACTGCACTCAGAAAATACTTAGTAATGTCACACACACACACACACACACACACACACACACACAAACACACATTTAACTTTCCTTCTCAAACTCAAAACACAGTAATATGGACCTCCCTGTGGAGCACACAGTGAAAGAGTAGGAGGCAGAGAAACCTAGATGTTAATCAAAGCTACAGTGTCACAGTTCATACAAAGGAAAAGTCACCCCAGATAGTGAGTAATCTACTGCCTGCATCTTCCTGAGCATATCAGAGAAAGCAGCTATCTTAGCTATGAGATAAATGAGGTCTCCTCAGTTGAAATCTGAACTGTGCACAAAGGGAGATCTTGAGAACTTTTTGCAATTAGTATAATAATAAAGGAAGGCAATGCCATTACCTGTGCAGATGAGTGTGAGATCTACGAAGAGACATTTGTGCATGCTTTTCTTTGACTGAATCTTGGTGACTCCTGCCCTGAAAATGGCATTTTAATATCTAGTCACTTGTTATTTTTTTGAATCACTATTTTACTGAGGTACAATTGACATATAAGACTATATTAGTTTCAGGTATACAACATATAGATTCGTTATTTGTATATACTGCAAAATCATCACCACAATAAATCTATTTACCCTCTGTCACCATACAAAGTTATAATTTATTTTTCTTGTGGTGAGAACTTTTAAGATTTACTTTCTTAGCATTTTAAAAAATGCAATACAATATTATTGACTGTAGTCACCATGGTATACATTACACTTCCACGACTTATTTATTTTACAAGTGTAAGTTTGTACCTCTTGATCCCCTTCAGTCTAAAATTACTTTAAACTTAAAAACAGCAGACAGAGGTGAGCTTCTAAATAGTAGATTTCCACTAATTTAGTCTTAGAGTATATTTATCAAAGAGTAATTCTAATTAGACTTAGAAGAAATACTTTGCTCATTAACCACTAACATAAACAGCAGAATATATTTTTTTAACTCTCTTCAGAAAATATTGTCTCAATAACCACTTGCTCAGAACACTGTACCTCAAAGGAATGTATAAGAATATTTCCTAGATATGTATCATATTTGTGTTTGCATTATAATATATTGTATTCTGAGCTTCCCTCGTGGCTCAGCTGGCAAAGAATCTGCCTGCTATGTGATAGACCTGGAGAAAGCAATGGCTACCCACGCTAGTATTCTGGCCTGGAGAATTCAATGGACTATATAGTTTATGGGGTCACAAAGAGTCGGACATGACTGAGCACCTTTCACTCACTCATATTGCATCCTGGACAAAATTATATTCTGTTAATAGATCTAAAATTTAATTGAAAAAAATTCTCCACACATACCATTAAATATTTGAGGTGAAATGCTAATTTAGTAAAATAACAAATTCAGAAGATCCAGGCTGAAGTTCATTGATGTGGATCATTAATATTCCATTGTTTTGGCTGAATAACCAATAATAAAGGTTTTAACAAAAGTGTTTAAAATAGTTTTATGTTCTGTGTATTACTGTATCATCAGTTTAATCATAAAATTTCAATTATAAGTTGGCTTTTTATATGAAAGTTCAGTTAACTCACCTGTTTTGATATATTTTCACCCTTTTGCAATATTCAGACACGGGTTTTTGTGCCCTATACAAATACTTAGCTTGAGATCGTTCCTTTTTCTGAGATTACTGAAAAATTCTTTTTCAACCAGGTTAACTGGCCCCTTGGAACCCCCTTTTCAAGATAAATACTTGAGCCTGATGAAGTAAAGCAATCAGCTCATAAGAAACCAGAAAACCATAATAAAACTCCAGTATTGAACTGAAGATGCAGATAAAGAGACGGCACACAGGTAAAGATGTTTTAAGTTACCCTAGAATTGCAATTAGGTAATTAGATGAATGGATAAATATTTGTCCTCTCTTCCCTTCTTCTCTTTCTCTTTCTTCATAACAGCTTTGCAAAAGTTATTGCTATTGTTCCTTTTTTAGCAACAGAAAACCTGACTTTAAAAATAATTTATGACCTTCGCACAGTTATTTAACTATTAAATATAGAGATAGGATCAGATGCATTGTTCATTTCTTATTGCATCACACCACTTTCTTATTTATTTGATGTATTCTGAAAGATTGTGATATGAATGTGCTTGATATAAGACACAACTCTCACATTTTCTCTCCTGTGCATTAAAGTACAATCCCTGTATTTTGGCACAAACCTCAGTATAATGGTTAAATAAAGGTTGCTGTTCAGTAGCCCAGTTGTGTCTAACTCTTTGCAACCCCATGGACTGCAGCACGCCAGGCCTCCCTATCCCTCACCATCTCCTGGAGTTTGACCAAATTCATGTCCATTGCATTGGTGATGCCAGCCAGTTATCTCATCCTCTGACATCCTCTTCTTCTGCCCTCAATCTTTCCCAGCATCAGAGACTATTCCAGTGAGCTAGCTTTTCACATCAGGTGATCAAAATACTGGAGCTTCAGCTTCAGCATCAGTCTTTTCAATGAGTATTCAATGAGTATCAGTCCCTGAAGACCGGCTGGCTTGATGTCCTTGCTGTCCAAGGGACTCTCAGGAGTTTTGGCGCTCTGCCTTCCTTATGATCCAGCTCTCACAACCATATGTGACCACTGGGAAGACTGTAGCCTTGCATATACAGACCTTCGTCAGCAGAGTGATGTCTCTGCTTTTCAACACACAGTCTAGGTTTGTCATAGCTTTCCTGCCAAGAAGCAATCATCTTCTGATTTCATGGATGCAGTCACCATCCACAGTGATTTTAGAGCCCAAGAAGAAGAAATCTTGGTAGTACACGTTATATTAAAAACAGTGGGGTGAAAATTTTCATTCTTTCAACTTTAAATTGTATTTTTTTATGTATACATCAGTTATATTTTGAGATTCTATGATTGTATTTAATTCCTCAAATTTCCATCACTGTTGGCAATAGTTTTTGTATTTATTGAACTACCATGAAAAGCATCGTCTTTTCAACAAAATTGTGACTTAACAGTGCAAAGATAATAATACTGTAATTTGACTAGGGAATAGAGGAAATATTCTTATGTACCCTAGGAGCACTTTTAAATCCTTAATTTAAAACTTCAGTCTCTGAAAACACCTATCATCAAAATGTGAAGACATTAAGGACCAGATTTGTACTGTATCTCACCACAGGGTATGTTTAATGAACAGTTTTATTGGACTACGTGAAAATGATTAATACAGACTTAAATCTGCAAAGTTTTCTAAAGTTTTTGGAAAAAACTTAAAATGCTCTTGTAGCAATTATTCACAGTTTGCTTCAGTCCATAACTGACAACTGGAAGATAGGAAGATAGCCAAGGAACTTATAAGTAAATTGTCTATTCTCTTCAATTTATGGAGATATCTTTTTTAAAAAAAATGTTATTTTAATTTGAGAATTGCTTTACAACGTTGTGTTGGTTTCTGTAGCACAACAAAGTGAACAGCTATAAGTATACATATATCCACTCATATATCCCTTTCCTCTAGAGCTTCCCTCCCACAGCCCCCATCCCACCCCTCTAGGTTGCCACAGAGCTCCCTGTGTTATAGAGCAACTTCTCACTACCTATCTATTTTAAATTTCTTAAATGCCAGAGACCTAAAGCAGAGAGCTATAGACAGACATCCAGAAATGACGTATGTCTAATAAAGGAAAATAATGAATTAAAAGCTCCATTTAAAGTTAGAATCAGGAAGGGTGGGAGAGAGATGGATTGGGAGTTTGAGATTAACAGACGCAAACTGTTATATCAGTTCAGTTCAGTTCCGTTCCATTGCTCAGTCGTGTCTGACTCTTTGTGACCCCATGAATCGTAGCACGCCAGGCCTCCCTGTCCATCACCAGCTCCTGGAGTTCACTCAGACTCACTTCCATCGAGTCAGTGATGCCATCCAGCCATCTCATCCTCGGCCATCCCCTTCTCCTCCTGCCCCCAATCCCTCCCAGCATCAGTCTTTTCCAATGAGTCAACTCTTCACATGAGGTGGCCAAAGTACTAGAGTTTCAGCTTCAGCATCATTCCCTCCAAAGAAATCCCAGGGCTGATCTCCTTCAGAATGGACTGGTTGGATCTCCTTGCAGTCACAGAATGGTTAAACAATAAGGTCCAGCTGTATAGCACAGAGAACTAAACAAATGCAGCTTCTCTTTTTTCCTTATTCATATTGCATCATCTGCTAAACTGTCTATTCCATCAACTTCTTAAGGAAATTTTTATATCTAGTTTACAACCTCTTCCTCCATGTTTCCTTCTATCAGACTGAGATTTCAATATCCATATCAGTGCTGCATGAATCCTCATTAGCTCTAAATTCCTTAATTACTTCTACTGAAAGGATGGTAACTTTCATTCTACCCGAGTCACCCTTTAACAATGTTTTATCCAGACTTGAGATGACACATAGGCAGCCTATCCCTGCAATTATAAACCCAGATTGTTTGTTTTCCTACGTTTCCTCACTGTTGTTTCCTTCTGCCTTGCCTGGTGGACCTACAGATAAATCTAATAGCTTTTCATGATGTTTCACAAGCTACCCTCCTTGAAATAAACAGCATTTCCCAGCCTCACAAATGCTCAAGATATGCAGAATTTCTTCAGCCCTCTAAGCCCGTCTCTGTCCAAATTCTCATCAAATGACTTCCCTTTTATTTTAGTTCACCAAAACGTCTTCACCTTCTCAGCCACTGCCAGCCTACTTAATCTGTATCTCTCTCGGTTTCCTTCTTTCCTGTCTTGGTATTACAAAGCAAAAAGGTTAGATTTTATTCAAGTAACCTATCTGAGTTTTTTACTGTATTTCCTCCAGTATCGCATCAAATAGCCCTGCTGTCTTATAGTATTTATCTTTCTTTATATTCAATTTTGTTATCTGTAAAGTGAAAAATGTGCAAATTTAATAAATTAACATAAGATGTATTTGAAATACTGCATATTATTGTTGAGTAGTAATAATATTAATCATGATATAATTATTTTATGTGCTCGTCTCTTGCACCTATACATAAACAAATAAGATCAATATGATACATCCCATTGCCTCTTCTTTTCATTCCTAGACTTTTTCTTCTAGATATCCTTTATTGAATTCTTACCATATCAGTCACCATATTACTAAAACCTTTATAGTTGTAAGAATGAAATAGCAAAATCCTTACAATGGGCTCAACACTGCTGAGCAAAGAGTAGGCACTTGATTAATGCTAGTAAATGCAGTTGTGATAGGCAATAACAACTCTATGGACTAGATTATCATTGCCCTTTAATAAGGACCTAAGTAATTTGTCCAAAGTCATAAAACTAGTAACTGTGTAGATGGTTTCTTGTGATTAGATTAACTTGCTTTAACAATCCTTACCCTTGGAAGGAACCTGCAAACTTACTGATTTTCTCAGATATCACTTGGTATAAAGTTCAAATGGTGACAATGATGACTACCCTTCCTGAAATTACTCCTTAGTCTGTTATATCCCTATCATGCCACATGTCAGTAGTAATTAAAAGATGACTTTCCTGAGCTTTTACTTTGTGTTAGCCATTGGTTTAGGAACTTTACATGCCCTGATTGATTTTATCCTTGAAACAACTCTCTCTCTCTCTCTCTACAGAGAGAGAGAGAGAGAGAGAGAGAGAGGAAGGATGGCAACCCATTCCATTATTCTTGCCTGGAAAATCCCATGGACAGAAGAGCCTGGCAGCCACAATCCAAAGGCTCACAAGGAATCAGACACCACTGAAGTGACTTAGCATGCACTCATATATGATAGTATTATTATCTCCATTTTCAAAACGAGCAGAATTAGTTGCATGATATTCAAAAAATGAAAATATATGTATTATATGGTTACACCACTTAACAGAATTGACAAGGGTAGACCCAGGATTGGAACCCAGAAGCTTGACTAAATGTCTGTACTCATAAGGATGCCGCTCTACTGACTGTAGTGTCCAGATTAGTGGCACATAATTGATTCTAGGACATGATCATTAAGGAGCTGCTTTCTATATAATTATTATAATAATGATTAACTAACTGAAATGTTAAGAGTAGTCATTGAAATACTGGAAAATAACTTTTCTTTACAATTCTGGTGTTTAAAACACCTGAAAGAGTTAGCAATCATCATGTTTGACTTGAAGGTAAAGGTTTGCTCTTATGGTCTCAACATACCTATACATAAAAAGTATAAGCAAGCAGAGTCAATCATAGATATTGTTTAGGCACTGTGCAGTTACAGAGATCCAGATATTCCTTATGAAACTCTAATGAGGTCGAGGAATTTTATTAATCTACTACCTGAAACTAGTTCCCCCAAGGAAATCACTCTTTTGAAAATACAATTATAGGTGATCAAGGTGAAGGTACAATTGGAAGGACTGGAGGAGGAGCCCACTAGATTTCAGAGGAAGGTGATGCTGTTTTTCATGAGGGAAGAGATGGTGACAGGTCAGGGAGAGAGTGTTGTACTGTACTGAAAGAAAGAGGAAAAGAATGTAGGGAGAAAGGCACCAGGAAGACACAAAACATCTGAACACACAGAGAGAACACAAGATCAGTGATTCCGAGTCTAGGTAAAGCTGTTTGTATTTCTAGGATGCAAATTTGCTTCCATCATAGCTGGACAAGTTTCAATACAGTTTACTGTGATCATGGAAACTTGGTAATTATGGAGTTTTGAGTAAAATCAAAAAGCCAAGCTTGTGACTGGGCGAAAAAGGACTGCTCAGTGATACAGACAGAGAAGCGGAACCCAGATGGCAGAAGGCTCAACAAATTAGGGCAATTTTCAAAAACCTTGATGGGTTTTTGACAAAATAGAAAAAGGTCAAAACTTTGAGGCATATACTTAGTTTTGAATCTGGAGGTCGACTAAGATCTATAATTTCTTAAAGGTCCCCAAGAGATTGAGATATATAACCAGAGATAAGAACCACAATATGGCTTCAGGACCATGAGGAAGAAAGAAGCTTCTCCAACAACACCTCCTGAGGACACACTCTAGTTGCAAAGAAGCAGACGTATATCTGTGGGGTCTTCATGCAAGGTTAGTGGAATGGTGAGTTCTGAGAGGTGTCCATAGAAAAAATTAGGGTGAGCATAGTGTAATATTTGGAAAAAGAAGTATGAAGACATATAAAAACCCTACAATTAGAAATGAGCTCATACATAGTAAACATTTTGAAAGGGCCATATAATTTTTATTGAAAGGCTTAATAATTAATTTTACATGCATATTAACTGGGGTCATTCCATCTCATTTTTTCCTATCAATTATAATAAAAATTATCAATTGTAGCAACTCATACCTGACACCGCATGCTTAACACCTAGCAAAAAGAGACTATGTAGAAGAGAGAACTAAATGGTTATAAACTTACTATGGTGAGTGAGAAAATTCAGGAACAATACATTAAAAATAACTCTTATTATCACATGGAACTCTGTGACAACCTAGAGGGGTGGGAAGTGGTGGGGGTGGGCAGGAGGTTTAGGCGGGAAGAGACACATGTATACTTATGGCTAATTCATGTTGTTGTATGGCAGGAGCCAATACAATATTGTAAAGCAATTATCCTCCGATAAAAAATAAATTGAAAAAAAAAGAACTGGTATTATAGTTATGCAGACATGTCCTTCAAAAAAGGTAAAATTCAATGAGAAAGAAAATCATGTAATACATCTTCTAAAAGACAAATTGACAAACCATATAATAATCTGCTTCCTAGGTTGGAAAGATACCAAGTAGGAGGAAATGACAACCCGCTCCAGTATTACTGACTGAAAAATTCCATGGACAGAGAAGCCTGACAGGATACAGTTCATGGGATTGCAAAGATTTGGATTCCACTGAGCATGCACATATAAAAATCTGTTACCTCATTTCAGATAGATTTTGTATTCTCCTCCAAATTAGAGCACAGAGACTATGTTTTTGGTTCTTCAAAATATACTCTCTCATTCTTTTTTAAAATTCCTATTAATTGTAACACCCACTCCACACTCAGTATTGCTTTATAAAGAGTAGACCCTCAAAAATGTGTGTTCACTAAACTCACTTGTTGATAATAGTTTAAAACAGCTCAGGCTCACAATGTTTTGCTGAGTTTGTGAAAGATAACATGCTAAAAGATGAAAATTTACCAGAGTTTCTTTATTACCAACATTACATCATTCTAAGACAATTTCACCATGATACCACACATCATGCTGTGAAGACTCCAAAAATCTATTTAAATTGAGTGATCCAAGTCACAGTGCAGAAAATGAGGCCTTTCTTGCTTTCTCACTGTATCCTTCACACTTCTACCGATTCTTTTTCTTTTTACATCTCAAAGATTACACATATCCTTGGTCAGCAATTCAACCAGGGCTCCTCACTGCCCACACAATAATAAATAAACCACTTAAAGTTTGCATTCCAGGCCACTGCCCAAATTTCTCTCCCACCAAAGTAATAGAATCAAGCTCTCCTAAATATATAATCCCACATTCACCCTTGGCCAGTCCCATTCTTCCAGTCAGAAATATTCTCTCTTCTTCTTCTCAACAGATCTAAGCTTTCTTCCTTCAATCATACCAATATTTAGTGAACTCCCTGAACTTCTGTAATACACCTTTGTGTTTATGAGCTTATATCTATTCATACTTGCAAAAGAGGCTATAACTATTAGTATGCTTTATACACATTAATATCCCCAAGCCTAATAGGTACCCCACAATATTTACTAAAATAGAATTATAACTATTAAGAACTGTTCTTAGGGGAAAAAAGTTTTTGTTTAATAGAGCTTTAATCTCTTTCATGCCCCAGCACTTACTCAAAATCTTCACTCTAAATGCTTTCTGTTTAATCTGAAGCAATCTTTCTATAAAATATTCAGAATCAAAGAATATAAAAATTCTGGTGGCAATTAAGGATATTTTAGTTCTATTTATTCATTCAGAAAAAAAGAAAAACCCATGAGACCCAATAAAGTTGTATCTTTATTGAATTCATGATTTAGAAAGTCTCAGAGACAGCATGAGAAGACATGGAACCATTATTTCTCAATTTTAACTCAGCATTTCAGCAAGTATCTTAACTATCTCTCCTGGATTGTATTCTCTCTCATGATATGATTTGTGTTGATTTTGTATAACACTCTGTTTCCAACAAAGATTGATATAAAATCTGCCACACATACATCAGTTAAGAATTGTTTATTGAATGAATACTGAATGGCTCACTGTATATGATAACATATAAATAGAATTCCACTTCCACAAGGCACACTATTCAAAGGCATTGTTTTCCAGATGTCACCCTCTTGTTGACAACATTGGTTCATACTTATAAAGAAAAATAAATAAATAAAGGAAAGAAACTGAGTTTTCTAACTCAGAGTTTTCCAACTACAGCATGGCATCTTCTTGCTGTGAACTGCCACTATCAGAAGCTCTCTTTTCCCCAATGAACATACGCCATCATTTAATTGACTGCATCTTTACTCTGAGGAAATTAACTGGCACACAATTGTTAAGTAGTTTAAAAAAAAAAAAAACAGTAAAGAATTTGCATATTATTAACATTTATTTGGCAATATTATGACTAGAATGGGTAACCACAGGATTTAAGTTATATATGCTATTTATAAGAATTTGGAGGTCGTAAAAGAGGGGCCAGAAGTCTTAGGAAACATAAACACTCAAATGCACATTCTAAATGAGATTAAATCAAGTAGTTTGATTTTGGTTCTAGGTGCCTCTCAGAAATTAATCTGTCTCTCCACAAACACCTGATTCTTATACCCTTCTGCTAATTCAGCACTGAGCTGGTCATTTGGAAAGGACTAAATAACAACAAAGGCAATGCTCAAACTACAGCACAATTGCACTCATCTCACACGCTAGGAAAGTAATGCTCGAAATTCTTCAAGCCAGGGTTCAGCAATATGTGAACCGTGAACTTCCAGATGTTCAAGCTGGTTTTAGGAAAGGCAGAGGAACCAGAGATCAAATTGCCAACATCTGCTGGATCATCAAAAAAGAAAGAGAGTTCCAAAAAAACATCTATTTCTGCTTTATCGACTATGCCAAAGCCTTTGACTGTGTGGATCACAAAACTGTAGAAAATTCTGAAAGAGATGGGAATACCAGATCTCCTGACCTGCCTCTTGAGAAACCTATATGAAGGTTAGAAAGCAACAGTTAGAACTGGACATGGAACAGCAGACTGGTTCCAAATAGGAAAAGGAGTACGTCAAGGCTGTATATTGTCACCCAGCTTATTTAACTTCTATGCAGATTACATCATGAGAAACGCTGGGCTGGAAGAAGCACAAGCTGGAATCAAGATTGCCAGGAGAAATATCAATAACCTCAGATATGCAGATGACACCACTCTTATGGCAGAAAGAGAAGAAGAACTAAAAAGCCCCTTGATGAAAGTGAAAGAGGAGAGTGAAAAAGTTGGCTTAAAGCTCAACATTCAGAGAACTAAGATCATGGCATCTGGTCTCATCACTTCATGGGAAATAGATGGAGAAACAGTGGAAACAGTGTCAGACTTTATTTTTGGGGGCTCCAAAATCACTGCAGATGGTGACTGCAGCCAAGAAATTAAAAGACACTTACTTCTTGGAAGGAAAGTTATGACCAACCTAGATAGCATATTCAAAAGCAGAGATCTTATTTTGCCAACAAAGGTCTGTCTAGTCAAGGCTATTGTTTTTCCAGTAGTCAAGTATGGATGTGAGAGTTGAACTGTGAAGAAAGCTGAGCACCGAAGATCTGATGCTTTTGAACTGTGGTGTTGGAGAAGACTCTTGAGAGTCCCTTGGACTGCAAGGAGATCCAACCTGTCCATTCTAAAGGAGATCAGTCCTTGGTGTTCTTTAGAAGGAATGATGCTAAAGCTGAAACTCCAGTACTTTGGCCACCTCATGAGAAGAGTTGACTCATTGGAAAAGACTCTGATGCTGGGAGGGATTAGGGGCAGGAGGAGAAGGGACGACAGAGGATGAGATTCCTGGATGGCATCACCAACTCAATGGACATGATTTTGGGTGAACTCCGGGAGTTGGTGATGGACAGGGAGGCCTGGCGTGCTGTGATTCATGGTGTTGCAAAGAGTCGAACATGACTGAGCGACTGAACTGAGTGAACTGAAATAACAACATAAGGTGATCCTTGCTCTCTGGGTGTCTAAAAGACCTTCAGAAAGACAAAATTTACAGGTATGAATCATTATATAATACTTGCCAATGTACACAGTAATATTAACACAAATCTGTAATTTTTATGTATGATTAAACAATTTCTTCTGCACAATTCTGAAATAAAGATTTTTCCTAACTCATTTGATAACAAAATCAGATACAACTTGACTATTTTGATGACAAACATTGCCTTCATATGATTTGAGTGTATTTATAAAGTTCATTTCTCCCACTTCATGTTTGATATAGCTCAGGGTATAGAGAGGGTGATATTAATAGTTTATTAATATTTTCATCATGGTGATATTATAAAAATAATGTATATTAATCATCACTTTTCTGAAAATTCAAAAAACTGAATTGTAAAATGGCCTGGAGGATGCACAAAACATACTGTGGATCTGTAGCTTAAAGAGGCTGATAATTGCACTAACTGTTTGAAGAATAAAATTTTTTAAAAAATGATGTTATAATTCCTAAGAGTGGAGATGAAGAAAGAATTCAAGCAGTCAGCAAGGAATCCTAAATTGTAGACAAGGTTGGGAAAGTGGACAAAATAGAGGGGAGAAGGACGCAGAAGACACAACAGGAACACAGTGCAGATCAGGCTCTTCAGCAGCAGGAGAGGGCCAAGGCCAGCTAGAGCAGGGGAAGGGAAAGAGAAGAGACTGGGGGGGGTCACTGGTTTGGGAAGATGAAGCATTACATTTCAAAAAGGAGGAGAAAAACAAGCGCAAGGAATTTGGGGGTTATTAGTGAAAAAGAACAGAATGAATGCAGAATGTTTAGTGACAAGTATTATGATGAACCCTGAATTAAGAGAGCGTGATCTGGCCACAATATGTATATAAATTCAAGGGGGGCACTGCTGCTGTAGAAGAGGTCTACAGGAACCAGGTGTGAGGTTCTGATGAGGGACTAGAATAAAATAGTGGAGGTGGGGTTACAAAACGGCATCTGTTATCCTTTCTCTAATTTAGCTCATTCCTAAAATTGGAAAAGATTTCTAAACGCCTTTCGTTATGTGTTCACTCACATTTTGAATATAACTTAGGGATGGACACCTGAAAGTGGTTGAAATTGAACAAACCCTTCATTTACTTCATTCACAGCCATCTGGATCCCTTGAATACATATATGCTTCACAGTTACCTCATAAAACATGGATTTTGTATTCTAAGCCCAGTGACAAACCCAAGTGACAACGAATAAAAAACAAAATAAATCTAACAAACAAAAACCACTGTATTCTTCTCTACCAAGGTTTAACTGCTTTCATTTCACTTTCAATTTAAGAGTTTGAATGTAGGCGTACTTTCCAGATACTTCAATATTTGGTGTTCAGTCATACCAGTGGGGGCTCAGATGGTAAAGCATCTGCCTACAATGCGGGAGACCTGGGTTCAATCCCTGGATGGGGAAGATCTCCTAGAGAAGGAAATGGCAACCCACTCCAGTATTCTTGCCTAGAAAATCCCATGGACGGAGGAACCTGGTAGGCTACAGTCCATGGGGTTGCAAAGAGTCAGACACGAGTGAGCAACTTCTCTTTCACTTTCATACCAGTATGGGACTTCCCAGGTGGCTCAGTGGTAAAGAATCTGCCTGCCAACGCAGGAGATACAGGAGACACGAGTTCAATCTTTGGGCCAGAAAAGATCCCCTGGGGGAGGAAATGGAAACGCACTTCAGTATTCTTGTCTGGAGAATCCAATGGACAGAGAAGCCTGGTGGGCTACAGTGCATGGGAACGCAGAGTTGGACATGATTGAAGCAACTCAGCACACACACATAGCAATTAGGACAGATGCTAAAAATGTTCATTAAACTTCTCCCTCTATCAAGAAAAGAGAGCTAAGTCTTTCAAAATATGAAGTATCAAAGAAAGGTAATATGTTTCATGTCCCTGACCAGACTGAAAAGAACTATTTTCTTTAATTGTCAAAGAAAAACAAAATTTAAATAAAATTGCTTTAATTTAATATCAGAGGCAGGAATTATTTTAATTTTAAACAACTTCTTAGCTTGTGTAAATATAATTGATTTTTGACCCTTTACAAGACTCTTTCTACCTTATCTTATAAAGGTAGCCAAGAATTAATAATTCAAATAATTTCATCTGACTCATGGTATAGACACAGCTGCAGAAGCAAAGTTTGTTAGATTTTCTCGGGACTGTTATAAATTTGAGAGTATAATACATTCTGAATAAATTTAGAGAAACTATTAATCACATAATAGCTTCATGTGCCGTACTTTACTATTGAAATTTTTACTTTATCCTTTCAGTGAGACAGAATTTTCTAGATTTAAAAATATGTGAAACAAATCTAATTAAACACCTTCATACATTTTNAAAAATATGTGAAACAAATCTAATTAAACACCTTCATACATTTTCAGATTTAAATCATTTTATTTGTTCACATTATTTTATAAATATATTACTTTTTTTAATGAAATATGTATGCAATTTAGATTTGAAAGTAGTAGACTTTATTCTCAGGGAGAAAACTGGATTCAGAGGGTCAATGAACTGGAACTCAGAACACTGAATGCCCATCTCAAATCTCTGGTTCACTCAGTAGGAACACATGCCTGCCATTTGATTTCAGGCTAAGCAATTTCACAGAGATTTCTGTCTGTTTTCTGTTTTCTGTTTTTTTTTTTCTGTTTTCTCAAAGGCCTTTTACTCCATTTACTTAATGAATTTATCATTTTGAAATGACAGATAAAACTTTTACAAATATTTTTTAGATATGAGAAAGAACTTTTACTGCATTTGGATACAAAGACTTTGCTTCCATTTGTTGGCAAATATAAGCATAAAAAATATCAACATAGTTGCTCATCAGAATATTCAACATTTGTGAAAAACATTGCTTTTGTTGTTGTTCAATTAGTTGTCATGTTCGACTCTTTGCAACCCCATGAACTGCAGCAAACCAGGCTTCCTGGTTCTTCACTATTTCCCAGAGTTTGCTCAAATTCATATTCATTGAGTCAGTGACGCCACCCAACCATCTCATCCTCTATCACCCTCTTCTCCTCCTACCCTCAATCTTTCTCAGCATCAGTGTCTTTTCCAATGAGTCAGCCCTTCGCATCAGGTGGTCAAAGTATTGGAGCTTCAGCTTCAGCATCAGTTCTTCCAACGAATATTCAGGGTTGATTTCCTTTAGGATTGACTGGCTTGATCTCCTTGCTGTACAAGGGACTCTCAAGAGTCTTCTCCAGTCCCACTACTCAAAATCATTAGGTCTGCGCTCACCCTTCTTTATGATCCAGCTTTCACATTTGTACATGACTACTAGAAAGACCATGGCTTTGAATATTCGGATCTTTGTTGGCAAAATGATAACTTAATTTTTTAATATGCTGCCTCGGTTTGTCATGACTTTCCTTCCAAAGAGGAAGCTTCTTTAAATTTCATGGCTGCAGTCACCATCTGCAATGATTTTGAAGCTCAAGAAAAGAAAATCTGTCACTGCTTTCACTTCTTCCCCTTATATTTGTCATGAAGTGATGGGACTGGATGCCATGATCTTTGTTTCTTGAATGCTGGGTTTCAAGCCAGCTTTTTTACTCTCCTCTTTCACCTTCATCAAGAGGCTCTTTAGTTCCTCTTTGCTTTCTGTCATTAGAGTTATATCATCTGCATATCTGAGGTAGTTGATATTTCTTCCAGCAATCTTACTTATCAGTAAGTAAGTTTGTTCAAGAATTCACAGTTTTACACAACTAACAACTAAGCTATTAAATGCCCATTGATGTAATAATTATGTCTATTTTCTTGAATTCCTTAATATATCTATGGAAAGACTTTCTAACTGATATGTCATATTTCATATCACTTTTCTTTAGTATTTTTATACACATATTCATTTTACTCGCAGCCTATTCTTCAACCATGTTGTTTTTATGGCTATTTTTCGAATCTCTAACAAATTATTAGCTTCTTTAAGTCAAAGGCCTTATATTTTTTCTTTCATCTCTCACAATAGCTTCTAGTTAGAATGTTTTCCATATAGCAAGTCCTCAACATTGCAAAATGACTGATTTTAATTGGAAATGTCTTTGGGTACCTCCAGTCAAGAAAGTTTTGAAAGCTTTGGATTTTCAGAATCAGGATAAATGAGCACAAGGACCTCAGGGCAGTAGGAACAGGTGCAAAGCAACTGAGAGAAAGCTGCTTCTGGTTACTTTTTGTTGTGTCTATGGAATCAGGCAAGGATTCCTATAGATGCTCTGTGAATAATGCTTAAGAAGTTGTGTTTGATCAGTAATGAATGCTTGATAAAGATAGGACTAAATTGGTTTACAAGCAACTCCTCCATTATGTTCTCTGAATAAGAAGCAGTGAACAGGTATGAAATAGGCAATGTTTATTAGGCATTAAGAAGAACTAAGTCTTCTATAGACCCAAGGACATGCTTCAGAATCTGTTCCACTAAATTTCACAACTGTAAATGCAACCAGTAGAAGAGAACAAAAAGGTATTTAATGTTTCCTCTTCTCCAGTAGTGAAATAACAAATTATTCCTTGAAATTTATGTTGAAAATCCTTGAAAATCCTGAAGGTATAACTTAAAAAGATACCTTGCAATTACATAAAAATGATATT
>SJYQ01000675.1:0-25992 GCA_006410935.1 Redunca redunca
GAGCCTATTATACAGAGTGAAGTAAGCCAGAAAGAAAAACACCAATACCATATACTAACACATACGTACGGAATTTAGAAAGATGGTAACGGTAACCCTGTATGCGAGACAGCAAAAGAGACACAGATGTATAGAGCAGTCTTTTGGACTCTTTGGGAGAATGGCATTGAAACCTGTCAAATATCATATAAGAAATGAATCACCAGCCTAGGTTCGATGCAAGATACAGGATGCTTGGGGCTGGTGCACTGGGATGACCCAGAGGGATGGTGGGGAAGAAGGTGGGAAGGGGGTTCAGGATGGAAACACGTGTACACCCGTGGTGGATTCATGTTGATGTATGGCAAAACTAATACAATATTGTAAAGTAATTAGCCTCCAATGAAAACAAATAAATTTAAATTAATAAAAAGAAAAAAAAAACACTATAAGACGAACTTTTTACTAAGTGCTTTATGTTTGTTATTTTGAACGTTTCAGCAAACACTGAAATATTGGCTTTTTGTTAGCTCCTTTTTACAGGTGAGTACACATATTTATGGAGGTCACATAACTTCTGCCAAATCACAAAACCAGAAACTCATAGAACCTGGATTCAGATGTGCACTGTAGAAATCATTCTTTCATCTTTCTTATACTACTTATATACTTTCTTATACTACTTTATATGAATGTAATCTTTTAGTAGTAAAGAGGTCAAGGATGTAGCTAGTCTCTGGATGTCACATCATTTTGTGCCATAAACTCAATGATTTTCCCCCACGGAGAATTCACTGATTCCTACTTCTCACTTCGAAACCACAGAGCTTATATTTCATATTATACTTATAACAGTCACAATTGCCTTAGAGATAGGTGTATATGATTATCAGTTCAACTATATGTGAACTTTATGGAAGTAGTAGCTATTCCTTATCTTTGTAGTCATCACAGCACTTAGCCCAGGGCAATGATATTAAAGTGTACAATAAATATTTGTTGAATGTTTTGAATTGAGACTCAAACGAGTTAATGCATGTTAAATCTGTTTGTAAGGTGCTACCCATATGAAAGATAATCTGATTATTTGAATCCTATACTTTGTATAGAAGAAAAAGGGATAGAGTTGTGGTATGGAGGGCCCATTCCATAGACTTTCAAGTCTTTTTTTAAAGTAAAGTAATCAAAAGATGAGTAGTGGAATTTCAATTTAAAGTGGAATTTTGTTAGTCACCCCTAGTGCTGACTTCATTTCCACTAAAAAATTTAAGAAGTTAAAGAAAAAAGATAAAATCCTCTAGCAATATGGAAAACAAAGACATAGAAAAAAAAACAAAAACTGCCACAATCTGGGGGAGAGTCATTCTAAAGAGCTAAAGAGGATAACTGTGCTTCTATAAGTTAGTTGGATTCAATTCAATTACAAATAAGAGATTCACAGTGCCTGAAACATAGGGCATTTATTGTTTAAGAAATAGCCTTAAGTTAGGTATTCTCTGCATGCTTCCATTGCCCAACATCAACATCAAGAAGTCAGGATCTTTCATTTATTCCTAGTGCTATCCTCAGTGTGTTGGTATTTTGTCCTCAGGTTTTCATCTCATTGTACCACAGCGCCAGCTATTTCATCCCAAAACAACATTATCTCAAGCAGGAAGGAAGGGGAAAGGGACCAGAAAAAAAAAAAAAACAACAAACCAAACCAAACCAAACCAAACCAAAACCAAACTATTTCCTTACAGGCTTCTCTTTTATTAGGAAAGGAAAACCTCCCCCTCCCCCTCCACCCCAAGTCTTCAGTAGACTTTACTTCATTGCCTGGAACTGGGTCACATGATCACCCCCTCAGTTCAGTTCAGTTCAGGCCTTCAGTCATGTCTGACTCTTTGTGACCCCATGGACTGCAGCACGCCAGATTTCCCTGTCCATTACCAACTCCCAGAGTTACTCAAACGCATGTTCATCAAGTTGGTGATGCCATCCAACCATGTCATCCTCTGTCGCCCCCTTTTACTCCTGCCTTCAATCTTTTCCAGCATCAATTCTTCACATCAGGTGGCCAAAGCATTGGAGTTTCAGCTTCAGTATCAGTCCTTCCAATGAATATTCAGGATTGATTTCCTTTAGGATTGATTGGTTTGATCTTCTTGCAGTCTAAGGGACTCTCAAGGGTCTTCTCAAGAATTCAAAAGCATGAATTCTTTTGATCACCCTCTTGCTTACTCACTTTCAAAGGTAATACATTAGTGGTGACCAATAATTGGTCTAGGTATAAGCACGTTGTCACACACATAAGCACCCAATCAAGGTTCTTTTAGCAAGGAAAAATGGGAAAATGTCTATTGTACCAGCAACCAACAGTGTCAGTCATAAAACTGGATTGAGAAAAAATTTTACCTGTTATGTGCTTTGCCTCATAGAACACAGAAGCCTTATCTATCTGGATGACTGTTAGAAGATACTTCTTTCTCACCTTGATATTTGGGCTGAGATCCTAGATTAGTGCCTACCAGAAAACTAAGCAGTAATTCTTATATTCTCAAGTCTCTTCTTAAGATTGTTGGTTCTCTGATTCACCTATACTTTTGAATTCCTATGCACAATTTTCTACTTAAAAAAGACTACAACTTTAAGAACATGAAGCATGAAGTAGGAGAAACTTACAACAATCTCTTATATTCTTGCAAGTATAGTGTCCAAAGATTGGATTGGGAATATGAATTGATTGGAAATAGAACACTCTGGAGATTATAACTTTTCATGAGCTGTATTGCTTCAGAGTGTTAGAGCATCAAACTGTGGGGATTATCAGAAATTCTTCCTTCTGTTTATTAAAACAGGCACTATGGATGACGTCATGTTCCATCCTGGAAATTGAATACATTTGGGACGTATAACATGTCCAGTATTAATATTTGAGAAGGTAGTTTAAACAAAGAAAACATAAATTAACAGTGAACCAATGCAGTGGCATCTACTTATCTTTTCTATAGTTAATGATTTCTTCTTACTTGAATAAGACAGGAGAAAAAGAAATAACAAGCAGGGCTTACATGTAAATATCACAAAACGAAGACAAAATCATACTGAAATTTGGAGTATATCTTCTTCAGGTAGCAAATTTTTAATTTAAAAATGCTTGCTCTCCAGTATATAGTATTTGACATATAGTAGTCACAAGATGAGAACAGTTGAGACGATAAAATGAGATATAAGTAAAAACGGATGATCTAAGGAAGCTTTGCAAGCAAACGTTTTAATATCATTTCTGTGGGCAAAACTTGACCCTCCTGGATTTTTCTTCCTCACATTTCCTAACATTAGGAAGCATATTTCTTGTGCTATACCTATTGTTACAAAGTTTAGATGACGTTTCTTCACTTGTTTGATCATAATATTGTTATAAACAACATTTGTTTAAGCAGCTAAATTTTTAAAAATGGGATAGTTTTAGAGGAGAATTTAAGTAAAAATCATAAATGTTAATTTATGCTTACAGTCATAAAATATCTAGTGGCATTAAAAAAATCTCATAAAATTTTTAGTGGCTTAAAATGAAAAAGTTTTATTTCTTATTCGTGGCACAGTTTCCATCTTGGAAGAGGGTGCTCTTCTGTGTATAATCTGCATTTCAGGTTCTAGGTTGTCAGAGCAGTCATTATTTGGGACACTGCCAGTCATCATGGAAGAGGAAAAAAATGACTTAGGCATGGTTATGCTCTTGGCTGCTAAAAATTCTGTAGCATAAGTGATTTGTGTTACTTTTATTAACAACTCAATTTCTAGGTCAAATAAACTCAACCATCCAGAAAGAAGCCAAGAAGGAGTAAAATCCTACTTTGATTGGAAGAGGTGGGGCTGGAAATTCTAGTGACCATCACTGAAAACAATCACTTTCTACCTATATGGTCACAAATATTTAGCTCATTCTTTCCTACAGGCAACATATACTGTCTTTCTCCCATGGGACAAAATTTAAAAAATTTAATTCAGAGCTCTACTCCTGCTGCTTGGAATGGAGCCTGGTCCCTGCAGAGCCAAACTCCTGGTTCAGCGTCTCTTTCTCTGCAGCCCCTGAGCTGTCGTTGTCCTAGGAGAGGACCCTGCCCACCATTGGCACTTGCCAGGTCATCTATAGACATGGTGCTCCTAATGTAACCTTCTCACAGAGTCTCTTAATAGTGTGTGGATTCCTATAAGGCTAGTTAGCATCACAACTTTGGTTGAACTGGGTCTGAGATTTGCCATCACTTTGGCTTCCAGACAGTGCCTGAGTGAGTGCACATAGATGGGACGTGGGTCTCCTCAGGACATACTGGAACTTCAGCTTCTGGACAACACTGTGGCTCGTCTATGTAGACTGAGGTCCGTATCTTCAGGACCTGCTGGGAGGCACCACTTTGTGAGTGAAAGGTGAAGGAAAAGTGAAGAAAAGTGTCCTATATATGACTGACTGCTGAGGGGGTCCATTTTCAGATGAGTGCATGGAGAAAAGGCTTGATGTGGAACATTGTGGATTTTAGGTAGCTTTGTGCATGGTGTAGACAATTCCCAGTGTCTTTCTTTGGTGTGTGGTATCTTATTTCCTTGGCATCATTTATTGAGGGTCTTTTCCTTGGTATATGTCCTGGGCAGCTTGTCATAAAATAGCTGATCACACAGACATGGAATTATTTCTGCGTTTTCTGGTCTGTTCATCTTGTTCATGTGCCTGTTTTTGCACCGGTTCTATACCTTTTTGGTTCCTGTAACTTAGATATATAGTTTCAGGTCAGAGAGAGAGTTGACTCTAGCTGTGCTCTCCTTTTATAGGGTTGCTTTGGCTCTTTGGGGTCCTTTTTGGTTCCACACAAATGATAGGATTCTTTGTTTTGTTTCTTGAAAAATGCCACTTTAATTGTGTTGGAGATTGAACTGAAGGTATACACTGTTTAGGCTAGATGGACGTTTAACAATATTCTTCCAATGCATGATCACAAAATATTTTTTCTATTTACAGTTTTCTTCTTCAGCTTATTTATTAGTGTCTTGCAGTTTTCATTGTGTAGGTCATTGGTTCAATTTATACCTAGGTGTAGGGAGAGAGAAAATTAGCCAAGATGGGGTGTTCAGGCTCTCTGGCCCCACATTTTATAAATAATGATTACCTAACAGCTGAGATCATTTATAGCACTGCACAAGCACATCACAAGGTGCTTGTTGGTTACGGGCTACTTTGTGTGGTACACCTGTGTGAGCTCCACCTAAGAAGTGCCAGGCAGGAGAGAATACTGTTATGACCACTGTGCCACTATGTAGCAGAAAGTGAAGCATGAGCAGCCTATAGCCTAGGGGGGCATCCTTAAGGGGTCCCTGATGTGACTGAATTCACGACATATTGGAGCTGGTTGACTTGGGTAAGCAGTTTTGATAAACATAAGGGGAATCCTTGGCAGCTTGGCTTTTGTGACTCTGGGACACAGGGTGGGCCTGGCATCTGTGGTGGAGGTTTGTGTGTCCTTACTGAGAGAAATAGAGGGACAGCATATGAGATGCCATTTTGAACATGTGAGGACCCTAAAGGGGGCCTGAGCCGGGAGGGGCCCATCTGGGTTATGTGGATGCAGATGTGGGCTGATTTGTGTGGAGGTGTACTGTAAAGGCTGTGTCCTGTGATGTAGGTTTAGGTTGTGTCTGTAGATTTAGTGGAACAGTGAACTATGAAGGCTGTGTCCTGTGATGTGCTACTAACCTCTGATTCTTTTGCAGATTTATAACAATGTGAAAGCATTTTCAATCTTGTGGGTGGGCTGTGAATGCCACAAAAATCCCCTCTTTGAAGGGATGGCCCCACGCCTGTGGGGGGTTTTTGCAGGTCCTTAATAAAAAACCCTGCAGAAGTGGAGTTGCCCCTGTGGAGGCTTTCCTGAAATCTCACAAGGGCAGACAGTGGACTGGACTTGGCCATGGAAGATAAAGGGACTCCATGGCAGTGGGTGGCTCTTCTAGCCCCACGAGGGCAAGGACTGCAACATGAGTTCCAGGTGATACCTGGTGTTGGGTTTTTGCTTTGTATTGGGGCTGTAACTGTTTGTGTTTGTAGCTACTGCTACTGTGAGATGCAAATCCAAGGGTTATTGTTACTTACCAAGAGACTATTGCAGAAGATGAAATGCACATAGAACATGAGTTGAGAGACCCTGAAGGGGCAGAGTGTGGGGAGAGAGAAAATTGGCCAAGATGGGGTGTTTAGGCTCTCTGGCCCCACGTTTTGTAGATAATGACAATGTAACAGCTGAGATCACTTATAGCACTGCACAAGCACATCATGAGGTACTCACTTTGTCACAGGCTACTGTGTGTGGTACACCTGTGTGAGCTCCACCTAAGAAAAGTGCCAGGCAGAAGAGAATACTCTTATGACCACTGTGCCAGCCAGGAGAGGGGTTGTGTCATGTTAGGTTATGCTATGGCTGCTGCTATGGCTGCAGCGTCAACCAGGAGGGAATGAATGTGTCTGCAGTTCCTATGGCTCCTTGAGTCTCCTTCCAGCCTCTTAGCTTGTGCCTTGCCTACCCTGGGTTCAGTGAACAGTGAGGACAGTGAGATACAGTGAGACAACTGGTGACACAAACAAGATGAAGAGCAATGCACTAGGTAGTTTATTCTTTTTGATGCAATTGTAAATGGAATTGCTTCCTAAATTTTTCTTTCTGATGCTCCTAGTTATTTATTACTGTATAGCAACTCATCTGCTTTCTGTGTATTGCTTTTTATTATGCAGCTTTACTAAATTCATGTATTACTTGTACTCTTTGGTGGTTTGATGTGTAAAATTGTAATTCATAAATCATTTTGCTTCTACCATCTCAAGTCATTCACAACATAGATGACATAGTGACTACTAATATAATCTTCCCATCTTACCTCTTAATAATATATAGATTACTACAAGAACAGTCAGCTTAACCATTTTGAGTAAACTGAATCTGAGTAAGGCTTGGCCACTGTAATGAAGCTTGACATCTTATTTTACTTTTCTGGCATGGTACTGACATGTTTGTTTTGAAAAGTTATTTACTTCCTAAACATACAGAAAACTTGCAGTAGCAGTACAATGTACTCTTATCTGTAAGTTCAGTGTCCTCAATCCTCATTGATTTATGACACATGCCAATTTAAAGAACAACTTCCATTATGTTTTACCCACAAAAGGAACAGTTTCCCAGGGAACCCCCACTTAACCCACATATGAGAAACCATTGTGATTTTCACCTTCTATAATAAATTCCACAGGTCCACTTCCACTTTTACCACCTGCCCCAGAGCATGAAAATATCTTTTTCCATTTTCATCCAGTTTTGTTTTTCTTGAAGTGTTCTTGAAACTTTCCCTCATTTTCACAGCCTTGATGGAATTAAAACATATAAGATGAGTATGATCTGGGTGAACTTTTCTGTATGACTTCTTTCACTTAGGATGTTTTCAACAGTCATGTATAACATGTGTCAGTATGTCATTCATGTTTTTCATGATGAATAAATCTATTGTACGTGCTTGTATGCTCAGTTGTGTCTAACTCTTTGTGATGCTATCAACTGTAGCCCACCAGGCTCCTCCGTTCATGGGATTCTCCAGACAAGAATACTGGAGTGGGATGCCATTTCCTTTTCCAGGGGATCTTCCTGACCCAGGAATCGAACCTGAGTCTCCTACATCTCCTGCATTGGCAGGTGGATTCTTTACAACTAGTGGCAGCTGGGAAACCATTTAAAGTGCATAGTTCTGTGACATTAACTACATTTACATTATTGCACAAATATCTTTACCATCCATCTCTCATACTTTTTCATTTTTTCCAAGTGAAACTGCATCCATTAAACGCTACTCTCTTCAACTCTTGTCAACCATATTCTACCTTATGTCTCTAAATCTCACCTCTCTGGATACTTCATAAAAATGCAATAATATAATTGTCCTTTTGTGACCAGGTTAATTCACTTAGCATGATGACTTTAGGGCTCATACATGTTGTTGTATTGTCTGAATTTCCTTAGTTCTTGAGGCTAAGTAATATCCCTTTGTATATATATCACATTTTGTTTATAGATTCATTTATCCACGGACACTTGGGTTGCATTCACATTTTGGCTGGTGTGAGTAATGCTGCTATGAATATAGTTGTACAAATATATGCTTCAATTTCTACTTTCAAAACTTGAATATATGTACTGAAGTGGAATTAACAGATTGTTCATTAATTTTTGTTTAAGGTTTTAACAAACTGCCATACTGTTTTCTAGAGCAGATGCACCATTTTACTCCATTTCTGTATATGACAGAATGATATCAAACTTTACAGACCTACCCCCCTTTTGCTAATCCATTCATTCACTGATGGAATTGTTTTTATCATTGGGCCAATGTCAACAATGCTGTTGTAAATATTTATGTACAAGTTTTTATTGAACAACTGATTTCAATTCTTTGTGACATATGTCTAGGAATGGCATTATTGAACTAAACTGTAATTTTATTTATCTTTTTAAGGAAATGCTAAACTACTCTGCATAATGTCTGCACCAATTTATATTTTCACAAGTAATGCATTAAAGTTTCTAATTTCTCTACATATTATTGCCAGCATTTAAAAATTTGTTTGTTCTTGATTATAGTCATTTATTGCATGTGAAAAAACAATCTTATCCAGTCCTAACAACCAGTTGTAACATAATGTAACATCCAGTTATTGTCTAGGATTTTCTGATGATTCATGGTGGTTTCTATATTGTGGATGTTAGGGGAAGGCCCTAGTGATTTCATTAGGTCCAGATGTGGCTCCTCTTAATCCATAGATCTGTGAGCTAAAAAGATTAGCTATGTGTTTTTCAAACCAAATATACAGTGGTTAAGCAGGACAAGCAGAATAAACATTCTTGTTTGGTAATAGAAAGGAAGACTCACAGAAGTCATTGGTTCACAGCCATTCTAAGTATCATTATTAGGGAGAATTTGCAAGGGCTTGCTACCCTATTTGCCTCAGTCCTGATTCTGATTCCTAAGAGGGGTCCTCAGTCCATGGTTCTCTAGGCCTTAGCTCTAACATCTCTGGGGCTCTTCCTTTTTCATTACCCTCTTTGACTCTACCTAAGGATGTGCCTTCCCTTTGGTTGATCTGCTTTTCAGTGAGCATCCTTTTCACAGGACAAGTCAAAGAGCCATTCTTAAAAATTCAAGAATTTCTTCTTTCCTTTCCCCACCAACTCTCTATTTCCTTACTCTTCTTTCACAGGCTCCAGATTTATTTGACTTACAGGTATTTTAAAAATGTAGGCTTCTTATTTGTGATTTTAGTCCTCTCCATTTGCCAGTACATACTCTATCTACGGAGAAGGCGATTGCACCCCACTCTAGTACCCTTGCCTGGAAAATCCCATGGACAGAGGGGCCTGATAAGTTGCAGTCCATGGGGTTGTGAAGAGTCGGACACGACTGAGGGACTTCACTTTCACTTTTCAATTTTATTCATTGGAGAAGGAAATGGCTACCCACTCCAGTGTTCTTCCCTGGAGAATCCTAGGGATGGTGGAGCCATACTCTATCTACCTATCTGAGAGAGAACTACACTTAAGGTTTGTTTCTCCTTGAATAATTTTGACAAGTTGAAAGGACTTACACTGTTCCACCTTAATCCATTAAGAGAGATTTTTAACAATAAGTCTAAGGACATACCTTGATTTAATTTTTGCTGTTAGATTAAGTTCTAATTTTTCTTATTTGAGATTGAGAAACACTTACCTCTTCCAGTTCTAGGAGTCCCTAAATATAAATTTCGAGTCTCTGTTATTCGTGCTTAAAATTGGATCAGGTTTTTTTTTTTTTTTCTGAGCCTACTCTTTTCTTTTAGTACTTTGCAAAGTACAACAAACAGCAACTGGGACACACTGCTAACCTCCCAGGAGAAATGCAAGGTCGTTAGATTCGGAGTCTGTCTTATAAATTATAGCATTCAGTGTCGTGGTGTAAATGTTTAATAGCTGGCTCTTCATAAAAAAAAAACAACAACCTTGATTTGTAGTGCTTCTCAATTTCAGTGGTATAAATTCTCACACTATGGCAGATTTGTTAGCAACATGCATTACAAAACCTGAAGTTGGGAAGAGATACTTACAATTATCTTTTGGATGCTCTTTTGAACACAGCCAGCTCTAGCACACTACTGATTGCAGGTGATTGTTTTACCAAATATTTCATAATTGCTTCACATAGAGTGTCATCCTTTCAGTGTCTCTCAACATGCTGCCTGGCTCACATCTAATGCCATAAACTTTAGATTATTTTTAATGACAACTCTTATATTCTAGGTACCAACTACTCTACTCATTAGAATAGATTGCAGTAGCAGATAAAGGCAAAATCTCTGTGGTTTAAAAAAAGAAAAAGGTTTATTTCTCACTTATACTGCCATGCCCATTCAAATATTCCTGGGACCAAAACCTAGGTACTACCACCTGAACTTCCAGATGTTTAAGCTGATTTTAGAAAAGGCAGAGGAACCAGAGATCAAATTGCCAACATTCACTGGATCATCAAAAAAAGCAAAAGTTACAGAAAAACATATATTTCTGCTTTATTGACTGTGCCAAAGCCTTTGACTGTGTGGAAAATTCTGAAAGAGATAAGAATACCAGACCACCTGACCTGCCTCTTGAAAAGCCTATATGCAAGTCAGGAAACAACAGTTAGAACTGGACATGGAACAATAGACTGGTTCCAAATAGGAAAAGGAGTACATCAAGGTTGTATATTGTCACCCTGCTTATTTAACTTCTATGCAGAGTACATCATGAGAAACGCTGGGCTAGATGAAGCATAAGCTAGAATCAAGGTTTCCAGGAGAAATATCAGTAACCTCATATATGTAGATGACACCACCCTTATGGCGGAAAGTGAAGAAGAACTAAAGAGCCTCTTGATGAAAGTGAAAGAGGATAGTGAAAAAGTTGGCTTAAAGCTCAACATTCAGAAAACGAAGATCATGGCATCTGGTCCCATCACTTCATGGAAAATAGATGGGAAAACAATGCAAAGAGTGGCTGACTTTATTTTTTTGGGCTCCAAAATCACTACAGATAGTGACTGCAGCCATGAAATTAAAAGATGCTCACTCCTTGGAAGGAAAGTTATGACCAACCTAGTTCAGTTCAGTTCAGTCACTCAGTCATGTCCGACTCTTTGCGACCCCATGAATCGCAGCATGCCAGGCCTCCCTGTCCATCACCAACTCCTGGAGTTCACTCAGACTCACATCCATCGAGTCAGTGATGCCATCCAGCCATCTCATCCTGTCGTCCCCTTCTCCTCCTGCCCCCAATGCCTCCCAGCATCAAAGTCTTTTCCAATGAGTCAACTCTTCGCATGAGGTTTTGCCAAGAAAATGCACTGGTCATAAAAAACACCCTCTTCCAACAGCACAAGAGAAGACTCTACACATGGACATCACCAGATGGTCAACACCGAAATCAGATTGATTATATTCTTTGCAGCCAAAGATGGAGAAGCTCTATACAGTCAACAAAAACAAGACCAGGAGCTGACTGTGGCTCAGATCATGAACTCCTTATTACCAAATTCAGACTTAAATTGAAGAAAGTAGGGAAAACTGCTAGACCATTCAAGTATAACCTAAATCAAATCCCTTATGATTTTACAGTGGAAGTGAGAAATAGATTTAAGGGCCTAGATCTGATAGATAGAATGCCTGATGAACTATGACCAACCTAGACAGCATATTAAAAAGCAGAGACATTACTTTGTCAGCAAAGGTCCATCTAGTCAAGGTTATGGTTTTCCATACAGGTAGTCATGTATGGATGTGAGAGTTGGACTATAAAGAAAGCTGAGCACCGAAGAATTGATGCTTTTGAACTGTGGCGTTGCAGAAGACTCTTGAGAGTCCCTTGGACTGCAAGGAGATCCAACCAGTCCATCCTGAAGGAGATCAGTCCTGGGATTTCTTTGGAAGAAATGATGCTAAAGCTGAAACTCCAGTACTTTGGCCACCTCATGTGAAGAGCTGACTTATTGGAAAAGACTCTGATGCTGGGAGGGATTGGGGTCAGGAGGAGAAGGGGACGACCGAGGATAAGATGGCTTGATGGCATCACTGACTCGATGGACATGAGTCTGGGTGAACTCCAGGAGTTGGTGATGGACAGGGAGGCCTGACGTGCTGCAATTCATGGGGTTCCAAAGGGTCGGACATGACTGAGTGACTGAACTGAACTGAACTGGTAACTTTGCCAGAAATTGGTACATACAGTATGATATCTAACAGATTGACACACACATCAAATATCATAAGGAAATAATAGGAAAATTGCTATCATTGAAGTCTCTTAATTTTCATATTCTATAGCTGTAGACATGTACCTCCTTTATCACGAGAAAAATTCAGATATTAAAAACAGTAATTTTCATAATATATTTTCATACAGCTATGTAAAAATATAATTACAGAGGTGAGGGATCTAGAAAGAAGTGCATTAAAATATTCTGCATTTGTTCTGAGTGATAGAATTAGGTCTGCTTTTTAAAAAATATTTTTCATTTTTTTTCAGATTTCCTCTAATGTTTGTCATTATAATTTAAAAATGTTATTATATTGTTATTATTATTAAATTCTCTCTATACTCACAGCTTACTCTCAAAAAGTTGAGTATTTACCATAAATGCATGCTGACTTTTGTCACGTGCTTTTCTTACATCTATTGAGATGATTGTATAATTTTTATTCCTTTGTGTTGTTAATGTGATGTATCACAATGACTGATTCATGGATGTTGAACCATCTTTGCATTCCTGGAATAAGTCCCACTTAATCATGGTATATGATCCTTTTAATGTATTGTTAAATTTGGTTTGTTAATATTTTGTTGAGGATTTTTGAATCATTTTCATCATGGATATTGACCTTTTATCATCTTTTCTTGGGTTATCCTTGTCTGGTTTTGCTATTAGGGTAATGCCAATCTTGTAAAATGAGTTTGGGAGAGTTTGAGAAGAACTGATATTAATTCTTCTTTGAATGTTTGGTAGAATTCACCAAAATATATGGCTCTGAGCTGTTTATTGGGAGGTTTTTGATTACAAATTCAATCTTCTTACTAGTAACTGGTTGCTCAGGCCTTTTTTCTTCATTATTCAGTCTTGATAGGTTTTATATTTCTAGGGGTTTATCCATTTCTTCTAAGTTGTCCAACTCTGAATGTAAAATTGAGCATAGTTAGTTTCTTAGAAACCTCTTTTTATTTCTGTAGTATCCATTGTGACATCTCAGCTGCTTTTCTGGTTTATTTATTTGAGTTCTCTTTCTTTTTGTGTGTGTTTAAGTCTAGGATTCCTTGGTGGCTCAGCTGGTAAAGAATCCACCTGCAATGCAGGAGACCCTGGTTCAATTTCTGGGTTGGGAAGATCCACTGGAGAAGGATAGGCTATCCACTCCAGTATTCCCTAGTAGCTAAGCTGGTAAAGAATCTGCCTGCAATGCGGGAGACCTGGGTTTGATCTCTGGGTTGGGACGATCCCCTGGAAAAGGGAACAGCTACCCACTCTAGTATTCTGGTATTCTGGCCTGGAGAATTCCATGGCCTGTGTAGTTCATGGGGTCATGAAGAGTTGGACATGACTGCGTGACTTTCACTAGCTTCCCACGTGGTACGGTGGTAAAAGAAGCTGCTTGATAATGCAGGAGACACAAGAGACACCAGTTTGGTCCCAGGTCAGGAAGATCCCCTGGAATAGGAAATGGCAACTCTCTTCAGTATTCTTGCCTGGAAAATTCCATGGACAGAGGATCCAGGTGGCTACACAGCTCATGGGGTCACAAAGAGTTGCACACCACTGAGCATGCACATTATCTCAAAATTTGTCAATTTTATCTTTTCATAGAACCATCTCATAGTTTTATCAGTCTTCTCAACTCTTTTTGGACTCTACTTTATTTATTTTGGCTTTGATATTTGTTATTTCCTTGGCTGAGTTCCACTGACTTGTCTTTGAATTCACTGATAGTTTCTTCTACTTCATCTATTCTGCTTTTGAACAACTCTAGTATATCATTCAGTTCAGTTATTGTATTCTTTCAATTCTGTGACTTTTATTTAGTACTTTCTTATATTTTCTATCTCTTTGCTGAAATTCTCACTAAGTTCATTTATTCTTTTCCCAAGTTTGGTTAGCATGTTTGTTACCCTTACTTTCAACTCTTCATCTGGTAAACTACTTATCTCCATTTTGTTAGGGTTGTTGTTATTATTATTATTATTTTTTAGGTTTCATCATATTCTTTCATTTGGAACACATTCCTGTTCATTTTGCTCGATTCTCTGTATCAGTTTATATACAGCAGATGGAACAACCATGTCTCTCAGTCTTGAAGACTGGCTTTGTGTAGATGAAACTTGTTATTGAATTCTGCCCTAGGTCTTAGTAGTCTCTCAGTCCTTCATGATTCCCCAAGTAGTTTGTTATAGGCTTAATAACTTCTAGTAGTTAAGAGTTCTCCCAGAATTGTCAATGTCCCAAAAGGGAGGATCTCAACACCTATGTTCAGGCTGACTGGAAGCCAGACCCTTTGACTAAGGCTATTTTTTTCTTTAAAGATTTTTTTTTTTTGATGTGGACCATTTAAAAAATCTTTATTGAATTGTTACAATGTTGTTTCTGTTTAATGCTTTGGCTTTTTGGCCATAAGGCACTTGGTATCTTAGCTCCCTGACCAGGGATCAAACCCACCCCATACACTGAAAGCCCTAACCACTGGACTGCCAGAGTAGTCCACAAGTATGAAAATATATGCAGTCTCCAGAACTTCAAGAGTAAGCCCTGCTGGTTACTTGAGCAAGGCTAACAGAGATGTCCCTTGGATGGTAGTACCAAAAATGGGGCTCCAGATGAGTGTCTAAGTTCATTTCTGGGAGATTCTGGTGAGTTGGGGTGAGGCAGATGGTGAGTGAAGGATGGCATCCACCATTCTATGTTCCCTGAGAGCAGCTCTGGAGGTCCTTAGTTATGAGTCAAACCTGAAGCGTGACACTCAAGCTAAAGCTCCAGGACAAGCAGGTAGGCCTCTTTCACAGAAAGAGTAGATATGTGTTTCAGTCACTGTGCAGTGTACTTGGGGTAGTAGCCTACCAAGAATGGTCTCTCTGATTGTTACTATCCTGTGGGATCCAGGAATGCAAGCTCCCATGGCCACCAGAGCCAGGGATTGAGGCGTGTCCCCTCAGCAGCAGTCACAAAAATCAGAGCACCAGACATTAAAAGGCAGGGCAACAGAAATGCATAAAAGCTTCCCTCTGGGAGATTTTGGCTTTCTTTTGTGCAGCAGCAGGAGAGATTGCACATAGCTCCTGCCTTCAGAGGTCTCTAGAAGGTATTACAGCCAGTCCTTAGATGTGAGTTTGATTGGAAGCCTGCCCCTCAGGCTGCAGCTAGGATGATTAGGTAGCAGCCTTCTTTCAAAGAAAGTCTGAGCTCTGGTATCTGTTACTTCTTGCTGTGCCCTGGGTGTGTGCATGTGTGTATGTTAAGTTGCTTCAGTTGTTCCCAACTCTTTACAACCGTATGGACTGTTACCTAGCCCGCCAGGCTTCTCTGTCCTTGGAATTCGCCACCCAACTGGAGTGGGTTGCCCTTTTCTTTCTGGGGGATCTTCCCAACCCAGGAATCAAACCCATGTCTCTGATGTTTCCTGCCTTGGCAGGTGGCTTCTTTACCAGTAGCACTACCTGGGCTTCTCAGGTAGTGTAGATGTTTAAGAGCTCTTTTTCTGCTGGTTACAGTCCTGGGGAATGGTGAGCATAAGCCCCATTGGCCACCAGAGCCAAACCATATACCCTGATGGCAACTGCAAAAATGGGGGTGCCAGACAAGGGTACAAGCTCCTTTTGGAGAGACACCAGTGAGGCAGAGGGAGCGCACAAAGATTGTGTTCTCTGGCCTCTGTTCCTTGAGAGCAAGTCTGTTAGCCACTAGAAGCATGTCAGACAGAGCCAGCCCTTCAGGGCAGAGGTCCTGCACAAGCAAATAGGCCTCTTTCATAGAAAACCTTAGTGTATGTTTCAGTCTACTGTCTGTGCAGTGCCTTGGCAGTGAGAGTCTGCAAAAATTCTCTACAATTGCTACAGTCCCATGGGACCCAGGAATGTAGTCTCCTCTGGTCTCCAGAGCCAGCAATCAAAGGGCATCCCCTGGGCGGCAGTCACAAAATTCAGGCACCAAATGTGTGTAAATCCTGCCTTTTAGAAGATAGTGCTTTGGAGTGTGGAGGAAGGGGAGCACAACGTGGCCTACTGGCTGTAGAAAGGCAGAGGGAAAGTGTAGAGATCATATCTATAGGAAAAAGAAAAAATAAGAGAAAAATAAAAGCCCTGGAATTAAAGAAAAATATAGATGATGCCAGCTAGCTGGAGCCAGACAGAGGGAGATTGTGAAAGCAGCACCTGCTGTCTTAATCCCCAGAGAGCGTTCCAGCAAACTTCTAGATGTGCACATTAAATTAGATGCCTGCCCCTCAGGGGAGCTTTCCTTGAAGCTCAGTCGGTAAACAGCCTGCAATGCAGAAGACTGGGGTTCTATTCCTGGGTTGGGAAGATCTCCTGGAAAAGGAAATGGCAACTCACTCCAGTATTCTTGTCTGGAGAATCCCATGGACCGAGGAGCCTGGTGGGCTACAGTCCATGGGGTCACAAGGATCAGACATGTCTTAGGATTAAACCACCACTCCACTGCCCCTTAGAACCAGTGCTTTGGTATTAGCAAATGAGCTTCTTTCACATTATTTCTGAGTGTGATCGGTGGCCTCTGACCTGAGACCTTGGCTGAGACCTTTAAGAGTTGTTTCTCAGATCAAACAGTCCTGTGGATCTTGTGTTTGCGAGCCCTGTTGGCTTTCAAATCTAGATGTTTTGGATGCTTGTCTTTTAAGAGCTGATCTTATAAGTTGGGGTGCCTTATGTGAGGTTCAAATATTTTGCTTCTCAGGGAGGAATTTCCAGATTTTGAGTTCTCTCCAACTGTGGGTCACCGTGATGGGGGTGAAAAGTGAAAGTGTTAGTTGTTTAGTTGTGTCAGACTCTTTGCAACCCCGTGGACTGTAGCCCACCAGGCTCCTCCATTCATGGAATTCTCCAGGCAAGAATACCTGAGTGGGTAGCCATTCCCTTCTTTAGGGGATCTTCCCAACCCAGGGATTGAACCCAGGTCTGAAGCATTGCAGGCAGATTCTTTACCATCTGAGCCACCAGGGAAGCCTTGGTGGGGGCGGGGTGGGGTTCATTATGTGATTGCATCCTGATATCTTCTACCTATTTTGATGCTTTTTTTTTCTTGTTTGCATTGTTCAGCCACTCTTTCAGTTTTTCCAGAGAAAATTGCTTCATAAGTAGTTTTAGACTCACGTCTCTGTGGAGGGAGCTGAATTCAGGATCTTCCTATGCCATCATCTCAAACCAGAACTTTAAAACTCAGGTCTTGATTCCAACATATAAAGAACTCTTGAGACTCAACAGTAAGAAAATTTAAAAATAATGAAAGACTTGGACCTTTACTAAACAGGATATATTGATAGCAAATAATACAGATGATCAACATCAGCCAATAAGAAAATGCAAATTCAAACCAGGATGAGATACCACTATGCTTCTCTTAAAATGGATAAAATTAAATATACTGGTGGTACCAAGTTCTGACAAAGATGTAGAGTTTCTGGAACTCTCATATATTGCTTTTGGGATTGTAAAATAGTACAGACACTGTGTAATAGCTTCTTACCAAGTAAATATATATTTACCATATGCCCCAGTAGTCTTAGAAAGTGAAAGTTGCTCAGTCGTGTCCGACTCTTTGTGATCCAGTGGACCATATAGTCCATGGAATTCTCCAGTCCGGAATACTGTGAGTGGGTAGTTGTTCCCTTCTCCAGGGGATCTTCCCAACTCAGGTATTGAACTCAGGTCTCCCAAGTTGCAGGCAGATTCTTTATCAGCTGAGCTACCAGGGAAGCCTGAGAATACTGGAGTGGGTAGCCTATCCCTTCTCCAGTGGCTCTTCCTGACCCAGGGATCAAACTGGGGTCTCCTGCATTGCAGGTGGATTCTTTACCAGCTGAGCTACCAGGGAAGCCCAGTAGTCTTAACTCCAAGGTATTTAAACTCTAGAAAATAAAAACTTATTTTCACACGAAAATTGTGCATGAACATTTATAGTAGCTTTCTTCATAATCACCAGAATTGGAAATAATTCCTATGTCATTCAACCTGTAATTGCATAAACAGACTATGCTACAGACTATACAATGGAATATTGCTCAGCAATAAAAAGAACTGAGTTAGTGGTACACATTACCTTTTGTACCTATCAGACACAATCCCAAATGGTTATATACTGTATGATTCATTTATATGAAGATTTCAAAAATCCAAAGCTACAGGTGCAGTGCTAGAGCCAGGGACTAAGGGTGAGGGAAGGTGTTACTATAAAAGGATAACAAGAGGGAATTTGGCAGGATAATAGAAAAAATAAAAAACTCAGTTCAAGTTGAGAGGATTTCCACAGAAACATCTGTCATTAATTTCTTTCCACATTTACTTGATTGTCATTATGAAACTTACTACCTAAATTATTTGTCCAGTTACTTTCCTTTGCTTACTGAATTTCCTCAGAATGTCAGCTCCATGAGAGCAGGCTCCTAATTTATCTTTGGCCCCATTTTCTTCCCAGCACTCAGATCAGTGCCTGGCCCATAGTAGGTACTCAGATATTACTTGTTGAGTGAATAAATGGTGAGCAATGGACTGTGGTCTATTTTAATCAGGAAAAATGGTCATGCAAAGTAATAAAAGGAGCAACTGCCTATGTAGGCAAGACTTGGTTCTTGCCAGAAACTTAATGGTCAAAGAAGTCACATCATACATGAAACCTGAAATATTACCAAAGATCAAAAAGAATAAGGTAGAACAATAAGTCAGGAGTTTCCCAAGTGTAAGAGGAATGATTTGTAAAATCGAACAATGAGATAACAAAAGGTACCCTTACTGACTTTAGGAGATCATTTATTTAGTCTTGGTGGCTCAGACAATGAAGAATATGCCTGTAATGCAGGAGACCCAGGTTGGATCCCTGGGTCAGAAGATCCCCTGGAGAAGGGAATGGCTACCCACTCCAGTTTTCTTGCCTAGAGAATTCCGTAGATAGAGGAGCCTGGCAGGCTACAGTCCATGGGGTCACAAAGAGTCAGACACGACTGAAGGACTAACACTAACACTTGATTAGGCTACAGTTCAACGTGCAGAACAAACAATCCCAATGTCACCAGAATCTCTGCTGTTGTAATGTCTAGGATAAGGTTGCATCTCTGGATATAATGTAGATTCTCTAATATCTATTTTTGCTATTCTACAGAATTACAGTAGGATAGTGTATATTTGTGGGGACTTTTTGAAGGTCCCAGAGGGTGCTACTCTTCTACATAAGTATTTACAATATAATTCAGGACAACTCTCACTCCCCTGCTTCAGAAATTAAAATGCCCAAGGGCTTCAGTGAACCACATAGCATTAAAGATAGTGAATGAATTTTGTGCAAAAAGCAGCTTAACAGTAATGAGAAGGTGGCTTAAAAGAGAACACTTCAAACATGTCAGTGTTAGAAGTTATGAAAATAAAAACTGTGTACAGACTATCACTACAAGATCTGTTTGCACACCATAACCCTAAAACTTTTCTAAAGTTTCCAGTTAGTGAGTTTTTAGAATATTTTAATCCTTAGGTAAAATCTATTCCATAAGGTGTAGATTTTTCATCTCATTATGGTTATTTGGAGATGACTTGCTTTGGGCATCCTTCTCCTGAGATGGGACATAGACCAGGCTTGCCTCTGGGAACTTCATGTTTTTTCCTGTGAGAAACCTATTCACTTTGGGGAGTGAATGTTTACCCTAGAATATAGTTACATGTGTTCCCACGTCATGTTTCCAGAGATGCCTCTTATCTACTCCATCTAAAACTGCTCTCAAGCCATATTTCTTTTCTTCCTTTTTCTCCGTTGCACTTACCAATATCTAAAAAAGTACATATTTATTGTTTGTCTATATCCCCTAGATTGTAAATTCCATAAGCATGGATATTCATGTCTGTTTAATTCACAGATTTGTTCCCCAGTGCCTAAATAGCATTTTGTCCATGATAGACACTCACTGAGTCTTTTTTGAATGATTAAATAAATTTGCGCATTGAATTGGCACAGTACTGCAGAGCAGCTTTGTTAACTTCCATAAACTTGGTAAAATGATGCTGCAATTATTGAAAATTTGCCAGTAATTATTGTCTGCCTCATTTACATTTCATAGTGTAAGGTCTATGATGGCAAGTACTTTGAAACTTTCTAAAACACAAGAGAGTAAGAGGTACTTTTTTTAAATGAATGAAAGAATAAATACTTGAAATTATTTATAGAATTCCTCTTTTAGAACTGCATTCAAAACCAGTCTATGGTGCAGATAAGGAAATCAACCTAATTTCACATCCACATATTGCTTTTAACCAAAAGTTGCCAAGCTTTTGAGTTGTTTACTAGAGAAAATAATGCCCATGTCATAACTTTGCTTATGGACAATATCCTATATATTGAATTATGGACAATAAAAGATAAGAAAGGTAAACTAACACAGCTAAATCCTGTCAGGTGACAGTCTCATAAAGCAGTTCAATTTAATACCTTGGGACATATTTGATGATAAGCATTTGGCAAGACCATCTTACATTTTGCTGTGGTGTGTAGCATAGCTTAGCTGAGATTCTTTAAAAACACTGGGAGAAGAGTACAAACATGAAATATTAGAAATTCTTAATGACATCTCCTGAGTTTACTCTGTTTGAAGTCTGGCTGCCAAAAATATCTGTACCTCTAACATTAACGGTCTTTTATTTTTAGCTAACACATCAGGAATGTAAAGGAGATGTAAACCACTTTGGATGTCTAACCAGCATGATTCATTTGATTTCTGCTCACTGCTGATAGCAGCACATTTATATTTCATGGTTTCCGAATTCAAAGTACTATAATATCCAGATGTGGTCGACTGCCTTCAAGACCAAATGATAAACAGCATTGTCCCTTGAAGTTAGATAGCTGGGCCGAAGAACAGTCCATTCAGCAACAAATCAAAAGATTTATATGAGTGGGAAAGTCAGATTAATCTTGTCTAGGTATCCCTGGTGTCGGAAACTTATTTGTAAGAAAAGTGAAAAGTGTTATATGAAAGTGGTTTACACACAGCCTATAAGGAACTCAAACCGGGGCTCTGTAACAACCTAGAGGGGTGGACGGTAGGAGGGAGGTTCAACAGGGAGTGGACATATGTATACCTATGGCTGATTCATGTTGATGTATGGCAGAAACCAACACAATATTATAGAGCAATAATCTTTTAATTAAAAATAAATAAATTTCAAAAAATTAAAAAAAATTAGAGAAAGTGAAGCTGCTCAGTCGTGTCCAACTCTTTGCGACCCCATGGGCTGTAGCCCACCAGGCTCCTCCATCCATGGAATTTTCCAGGCAAGAGTACTGGAGCAGGTTGCCATTTCCTTCTCCAGAGGATCTTCCTCACCCAGGGATCGAACCCGCGTCTCCCACATTGCAAGCAGATGCTTTTACCATCTGAGCTGCAAGGGAAGCTCCGTCAGAGAAAGCTGATATATAATTTAGAACTAGTTCCTGAAAACAATTTATAATGGATAGCACAGCACCACAGTCCACAACTTTACTGTAGTTTTGCCAATCAAAAGGTAAATATGTAATTCTGGAATGTTTCACAATCTTAGAAAGAAATCTGTGTTAAAGACACAGTCGTGTTAAATTATAGGTTGGATCCTTCTATGAGTTTTCAAGAGTATGATGCTTTCAAAATGCCGTGGTGATGCAGGTTTTCTACTGCCACCAGGTTCTCTGCTGCTGAGGATGATTATTTAATATTGCTGCTCATGGTTGTTGTAGGATAGAGCATAATGATCTAATACTTGCGTGAATGTTTTGAACAGGCAAAGGATTCCATATAATTCTATATATAGAATTCTATAAAATTCTATATAAATATGACATTTTCATTCAGTATATATTTACATATATATGAAAAAAGTGCTCTTTATCATTTCTTTCTCATTCAATTTTAAGCCTGAAAAGTATATCTGCTTTGTATTTTGGCAAGCTTGCCTGTAGAGTAGATGGTAGGGTTAATGAGAGAAGAAGCTTTCTGATGAGACAAGAAACATTCTGCTTGGTTAATGAAGGATATCATTATTATAATCTCTAGGTATTTCATCTTTTCTAAAAATAGTACTTTAACTGTACTTGGTTTAGCTGAAATTCAAGCAGCAATCAGTAGCAGCAAAGACTTAAATTCTGGGGCATCTTAACTCAAAAGTCAGTTTTTAGATCATGTTCCTTGGATCATTTCTTCTTTTTTTTCTAGCTCATTATGTTCAGTTCAGATAAGTTCAGTTGCTTAGTCTTGTCCAACTCTTTGAGACCCCATGAACTGCAGCACGCTAGGCTTCCTTGTCCATCACCAACTCCCAGAGCTTACTCAAACTCATGTCCATTGAGTTGGTGATGCCATCCAACCATCTCATCTTCTCTTGTCCCCTTTTTCTCCTGCCTTCAATCTTTCTCAATGTCGGGGTCTTTTCCAATGAGTCAGTTCTCCGCATCAGGTGGCCAAAGTATTGGAGTTTCAGTTTCAGAATCAATTCTTCCAAATATGAACATTCAGGACTGATTTCCTTTTGGATTGGCTGGTTGGATTTCCTTGAAGTCCAAGGGAGGCTCAAGAGTCTTCTCCAACACTACAGTTCAAAAGCATCAGTTCTTCAGCACTCATCTTTCTTTATAGTCCAACTCTCACATCCATACATGACTACTGGAAAAACCATAGCTTTGACTAGACAGACCTTTGTTGGCAAAGTAATGTCTCTGCTTTTTAATATGCTGTCTGCTTTGGTCATAGCTTTTCTTTCAAGGAGCAAGTGTGTTTTAATTTCATGGCTGCAATCACCGTCTGCAGTGATTTTGGAGCCCACCAAAATAAAGTTTCTCATTGTTTCCCCATCTATTGCCATGAAGTGATGGGACCGGATGCCATGATCTTAGTTTTTTGAATGTTGAGTTTTAAGCCAACATTTTTACTCTGCTCTTTCACTTTCATCAAGAGGCTTTTTAGTTCTTCTTCACTTTCTGCCATAATGTGGTGTCACCTGCACATCTGAGATTATTATCAAGGTCCTAGCAATCTTGATTCCAGCTTCTGCTTCATCCAGCCTGTCATTTCACATGATGTACTCTGCATATAAGTTAAATAAGCAAGGTGACAATATACAGCTTTGAAATACTTTCCCGATTTGGAACCAGACTGTGGTTCCATGTGCAGTTCTAACTGTTCCTGGACGCAGGTCAGGTGGTCTGGTATTCCTATCTCTTGAAGAATTTTCCACAGTTTGTTGTGATCCACACAGTCAAAGGTTTTGGCATAGTCAATAAAGCAGAAGTAGATGTTTTTTTCTGGAACTCTCTTGCTTTCTCTATGATCCAACGGATGTTGAGAGTTTAATCTCTGGGTCCTCTGCCTTTTCTAAATCCAGGTTGAACATCTGAAACTTCATGGTTCACATACTGTTGAAGCCTGGCTTGGAGAATTTTGAGCATTACTTTGCTAGCATGTGAGATGAGTACAATTGTGTGGTAGTTTGAGCATTCTTTGGTATTACCTTTCTTTGGGATTGGAATGAAAAACTGACCTTTTCCAGTCCTGTGGCCACTGTTGAGTTTTCAAAATTTGCTCCAAGATAGTAAGAAATATATGACATAACCAAATAGGGTCATGAGAGAAGTTTAATGAAGGTGTGGCCAGGGTTTAAATAACCCAAAAAGTATACTGGACAAGTTACTCTCAAACTGAGTATCAGGACAGATTAGTTGTGTAGAGAGGGTCACCTGAAGAAGGAATAGACTTAAATGGAGGGACATAGCCAACAAACTTACCTTATTGGAAGGGAGTTGATGAATAAATATTCAAAATTTTATTCTTCTCCACCCTATGATCTTCTAAAATATAAGTTCTATGAGGAGAGAAACTTTGTTTCATTTACTCATATACATAGCAAAAATAATATAAGGCATGTGATGCATTCTGTTTAATGAATGAATGAATGAATGAAAAAATGAGTAGATGAGTGAATAGAAGACGCATACTGAGTTCTTTAGTCTCTTGAAAATCAAAAAGCAAGTTCTACTTCCTTTGCCTTACTAATGCATATCAATGCCATGAGATCTCATTATTTTATTTTTAGAGAAAATGATCAATGAGAACGTTGTAGTAGAGGATCCTCACTGGGACTTTTGAATTGAACACATTACTTAGCAAATGCTAACATGGGAACTTGAAGATTTTTAATGAACCTGCTGAACTCAACACATTAATGCAACTGAAACCAGTAGAGAAGCAACTATCTGTTAACCTTGGCATTGTCAGGTCTAAAAAGTCTTTTACTCATTATTTGGGCTTGTAATCTGTAAAATAAATCAGAACATAACAACAGCTAACCATGAACACTTTTTGACTACCTCCCTGGAGTTAATTTTCTTGAAGGCAGCATAGTGTATGTGGGAGAAAATCCTGTACTTTGAGTTAAGCAAAACTCTTATCAAACTCTTGCTCTGCTATTTACTAATCATATAACATGAGAACTTTACTTAAATTAAAAAATCTTAATTATATAATTTATTAATCAGAATAATGTCATTTAAAAAATGTTGTGTCAAAAATTTAATAAGATGTATTTGTAGTGTCTTGCACATGGTATGTATTCTATACATGTAAGTTCTGCTCCCCTTGGGGTTCATTAATTTTCTATTTCCTTTTAGTTATCTTTGATTTTATAAAATTTTGGAAAATTCTTGATATTATTGTATTATATGTGTAGTTGATTGCATCAATTTCATAACCTCTATAAAAAAAGGAAGAAGAAAAATGGCATTTTTAAAAATATTTGGAAGATTTATTTTTCTGTTAGATATAGATGGCCCCCAGTGATATTTGTTTTGGCTTTAAAATAGTTTTTAATTTATTTTTAATTGGATGATAATTTCTTTACAATGTTGTGTTGGTTTCTGCCATAAAGCAAGATGAATCAGTCATAGTCATACATATATCATCTCCCTGGGAAGCCTCCCTCCCAGCCCCATTCCCATCCCTCTAGGTTGTCACAGAGCACTAGGTTGAGCTCCTTGTGTTATATACAACAACTTCCCACTATCTATTTTACATATGGTAATGTATATGTTTCAGCTTTACTCTCTCAATTCATCCCACCCTACCATGGAGAAGACTTCTTGAAGACTCTTGAGAGTCCTTTGGACTGCAAGGAGATCAAACCAGTCCATCCTAAAGGAAATGAATCCTGAATATTCATTGGAAGAATTGATGCTGAAGCTGAAACTCCAATACTTTGGCCACCTGATGTGAAGAGCTGACTCATTGGAAAAGACCCTGATGCTGGGAAAGATTGAAGGCAGGAGGACAAGGGGATGGCAGAGGATGAGATGGTTGGGTGGCATCACCGATTCAATGGACATGAGTTTGAGTAAGCTCCAGGAGTTGTTGATGGACAGGAAAGCCTGGTGTGCTACAGTCCATGGGGTCACAAAGAGTTGGACATGACTGAGCCACTGAACTGAACTGAACTGAACTGAGCCCCTCCAGCTCTGTGCCCACAAGTCTGTTTGCTATTTCTGCCCTACAGATAGGCTCATCAGTACCATTTTACTAGTTTCCATATATGCATATATGTACATATATATTAATATATGACATTTGTTTTTCTATTTCTGACTTATTTCACTCTGTATAATGACAGCATGCTTTTACATAACGTTATTCCTTTTCCATTTATATTTTGAACCTGAGATAAAGAAATA
>SJYQ01000675.1:29906-50844 GCA_006410935.1 Redunca redunca
CATCATTTTATTTATTTATTTATTTTTATTTAATTTTTTTTTTTTTTTTACTTTACATTACTGTATTGGTTTTGCCAAACATTGACATGAATTCACCACGAGTGTACAAGTGTTCCCAAACATGAATCCCCTCCCACCTCCCACCCCATACCATCTCTCTGGGTCCTCTCCTTGCACCAGTCCCAAGCATCCTGCATCCTGCATCCTGCATTGGACATCAACAGGCAATTCATTTCTTACATGATAGTATACATGTTTCAATGCCATTCTCCTATCTCATCCCACCCTCTCCCTATACATCAACATGAATCTGCCATGGGTGTACACATGTTCCCAATCCTGAACCCCCCTCCCACCTCCCTTTTGTGGTGCTCATTAAGATCTAGCTACATTTTTCATTTATTCATTCAATAAATACTTACTAAATACACTGTGCAAGATACCAGGGGATTGTAGATGAATATAGCAAAAACTCTACTTAAAGCACATTGAAAAAACATGAAAAACTTTCAAAAGAGGAATTTCTCAGGATTGGTGGTCAGGAAAGAAAAAGAGGAATTTCTCAGGATTGGTGGTCAGGAAAGACATGAGCTGGCTCTTAAAAGAGATATAGGAATCCATTAAACAGGCATTGGGTGAGAACACAGCAGTCAGAATTCCCACATTCAAAGGCACAGTGTATGGATATATCATGGGCTTCCACTCTGGCTCAGTGGTAAAAGAATCCACTTGCAATGCAGGAGACGTAGAAGACACAGGTTCCATCCCTGGGTTGGGAAGATACCCAGGAGGAGGGCATGACAACCCACTCTAGCATTCTTCCCTGGAGAATCCTCAAAGACAGAGGAGCCTGGTGGGCTCCAGTCCATGGGCTCCCAAAGAGTCAGATACAACTGAAGTGACTGAGCACACACGGAAATTACACACAGCGTGGTACATCTGGGAAACTTCCAGTAGCTGGTATTACAGGTAAGAGAAAAGTTAGATGAAAATATTACATGAAGATAGAGAAGAAAGTTGGGCAGATCAAGGAAAACCCTTAATGGTACGGAATTTGTTTTTTTTCCCCTTTGTGAGGTCTCATCTCACCCCTGATGCCGCTAATCACTTCTATCCTGTGACGACATCGTATTTGGAGCATGGTTCTGTTTAACAAGGGCTTCCCATGTGTTGCTAGTAGTAAAGAACCCGCCTGCCAATGCAGGAGATGTAACTGAACTTGGGTTCAGTTTCTGGCTTGGGAAGATCCCCTGCCAGAGGGTATGGCAATCCACTCCTTGCTTGGAGAATCCCATGGACAGAGGAGCCTGGCAGGCTATAGTCTATGGGGTCCCAAGGAGTCAGACACAACTGAAGCAACCTAGCACAGCACACACAGCACAGCACTCTCTTTAACATATTGTATGATCTTCAGGGATTTATCTTCTCTACTAGGTTCTTAGATGGTGTCTTTGCTATCTTTGGTGTGTAACACAATCCTTGGCTCTTATTAGGGCCTTAGAAAATTAGTTTCTGCAAGAATGAATGAGAAAATGAGAATTCATGGAAGGACTTGCATTCTTCACCATTGAACACGTTCAGAAAAATTTCTTCTTTACCAGAAATCTATGAAACACCTTTTGTGAAGACACCTTAGAAATACATATTTATTTCTCTACTGAAGCAAGGTCATGCATACAATCTTCTTATGAACTTGATTATTAATTTCAATTACCTTTATGATCAATAGTGATTTCATGGCCTCAATGACTTTGGAGTGGCTTGCATGGATGGCCGAGATAGTTGAAATAAATGAATCAACTGTGCTTCAGTTGCCTTAATTTTGTGGTAAAATTGGCCTTAAACTTGTAACACTGAAAAAAAAAAAAAAGACTGCTTAAAAGAAACTAGAAATATTTTGACCGTAAACTGATGCTCTATTGTCTGAGTGCTTTCATTTATTCCAGAACTCATAAAAATTCTATTTTCTTTATGATCTTCATTTAGGCAAGGTCCAACCTTATTTACCAAAAGTGCATTTTGGCAATTTGTTTTCATAATAGATAGTATTTATTTCATCAGTCATTCACTTTGGTAATGACAAAATAAATACAGAGTGGGAGAGGAAGGCAGTCTGAAAAATAAGGAAAACAGTTTAGCAAAACAGATTAAGAGCAGAACCAATTAAGAAGGAGATTTGGAGTATCTTAACTTACATCATGAGAAATGCTGGACTGGAAGGAGCACAAGCTGGAATCAAGATTTCTGGGAGAAATATCAATAACCTCAGATATGCAGATGACACCATCCTTATGGCAGAAAGTGAAGAGGAACTAAAAAGCCTTTTGATGAAAGTGAAAGAGGAGAGTGAAAAAGTTGGCTTAAAGCTCAGCATTCAGAAGACTAAGATCATGGCATTTGGTCCCATCACTTCATGGGAAATAGATGGGGAAACAGTGGAAATAGTGTCAGACTTTATTTTTTTGGACTCCAAAATCACTGCAGATGGTGACTGCAGCCATGAAATTAAAAGACGCTTACTCCTTGGAAGAAAAGTTATGACCAACCTAGATAGCATATTAAAAAAAACAGAGATATTACTTTGCCAACAAAGGTCCATCTAGTCAAAGCTATGGTTTTTCCAGTGGTCATGTATGGATGTGAGAGTTGGACTGTGAAAAAGGCTGAGCACCAAAGAATTGATGCTTTTGAACTGTGGTGTTGGAGAAGACTCTTGAGAGTCCCTTGGATTGCAAGGAGATCCAACCAGTCCATTCTGAAGGAGATCAGCCCTGGGTGTTCATTGGAAGGACTGATGTTAAAGCTGAAACTCCAGTACTTTGGCCACCTCATGTGAAGTGTTGACTCATTGGGAAAGATTCTGATGCTGGGAGGGATTGGGGGCAGGAGGAGAAGGGGACGACCGAGGATGAGATGGCTGGATGGCATCACCAACTCGATGGACGTGAATTTGAGTGAACTTTGGGAGTTGGTGATGGACAGGGAAGCCTGGCGTGCTGTGATTCATGGGGTTGCAAAGAGTAGGACACGACTGAGTGACTGAACTGAACTGAACTTATTAATGAATTAAAAGTGGAACAACTGTATAATTAATCATTGAGGTACTTTTGAGAGTTTTGAAAGGGGCATGGCAAATAATCCTGCCAGGACAATAGGTGATATGTGAACTGTTTCAAAGTACTCTTCCCAAATCTTTTTGTTTCAGATTGTTATCACTTCTTATAACTGGCATCTGCTGTGCTAAGTCCCTTCAGTCATGTCTGACTCTGTGTGACCCTATGGACTGTAGTCCATCCACCAGGCTCCTCTGTCCATGGGTTTCTCCAGGCGAGAATATTGGAGTGGATTGCCATTTCCTTCTCCAGGGGATCTCGCCCACCCAGGAACTGAACTGGCGTTTCTTACCTCTAACTTTCATTGGCATGCAGGTTCTTTACCACTAGTGCCACCTGGGAAGCCCTATAACTGGCATATAAAATGCTAATTAGCGGATCCAAGATTATCTCTAGCTCTTCAATTTTTTAAAGCTTCCTACAAACACTTTTCTTAATGCAATGGCCATGGTAGTACAACAAGTAGAATCTTATTTTTCTAGTTGTTCTGAAAGTGTTAAGAAAGATATTGACCTCAGGGGATAGTTGATATGAAAGGATAAGAGTCAGTGGATGACAGTATTTTTTCATTGAATTATACTGTCTTTTGATAATGAATGAAACAAATCTCGATCTTCTTCAGGGTAGATGTATTCATTCTTTTATTTTGCATACTATAAACATTGAGTGTTACCCACACGTGCTCTGTGGGCTTCTAGGAATACAATAGTTAACCAGATAATCACTGGTCCTAAAGGACTAAGAGTCGATAATGAGGTGAATATTAGTGAAAATAACTTTTGAGGAGTGTGATTCTGAACTTGCCTCCTGAAAAAAGTTAAAAAAACAATTTATCAGTATTCACATAGCTGAATGTAGAGAATTACAAAGTATGATGAGGAAAAATAATTCCTATTTAGATGCGAATGTTCTCTTATGGCTTGCTGTTTGACTTAATTAAGAATGTTTATCTTTCTTATTTTCCTAATTTCCAAGCATCAGTTGGCTTGTTTTGGGAAAACCTTTTGATATTCCTTAGCGTTTTTCCATAGTTTGAGCTCATTTTGTAGTCTTGGTCTTGCTTTTGAAGTATTTAAAATATGTCTCAGAATCTCTTTTTAAAAAGCAATTTGAGTTTTATTGATCTACAGAGCTTGAGTTTAGAATGCACAGATAGGCATTTAAATGCATTTTGGTAATAAACACTTCAAAATTAGATGGCTTGAGAGTTATTGAAGACAAAATTGAGTTCTAGAATAAATCTGTTGTGAGATTAAGAAGACAGCTTGTAATGTTTTTGCTTTGTATATTTGGTGAGAATGCACTTTTTGTGTATTTCTTTTACCTTGCCTACTTTTGTATTCTATGAAAGATATAAGACATGCAAAGAAATAGCTGGTCTACAGCATTTTGCCAGCCAGTATAATAGTTAAATCGCGGGGGTGGGGGGGGCATTCTAGTGTCTTTAAATCCTAGATTAGAGTATTAGTCTGCCAAGCCATGTAACCTTGATAATGTATTTAACCTCCTCTCACTTTCATCTTCAAAATGTTTTTTTGGTACCTACCTCATGGGGGTGATTAGGAGAAATAGATGGTGCATAAAAGTGTTTAGCCCAATACCTGGTACTCTAAACAGCTCAAACAATTCTGGGGATTACAATATCATCACTTCACAGTTCTATTTCACAGGAGGATGTGGTCAATTGTACCAGAAAGATGACTTTAAGAAACAGTTTGTAAAAGGATAAGACAATATTCCGTTTCCTGAATCTATTAGACCCATGTTCCTGAAACTTTTTGCCACCAGGGCCCAGTTTCATGGAGGACAATTTTCCCACTAAAGTGTGTGGGGGGTGGTTTGGAATGATTCAATACATTGCATTTATTGTGCACTTTACTTCTCTTATTATTACATTGTGATGTATAATGAAATAATTACACAACTCACCATAATGCAGAATCAGATCATCAAGGCATTAGATTAGCAACCTAGATCCCTCACATGCCCAGTCCACAGTAGGGTTTGTGTTCTTCCGAGAACCTTATGCCACTGCAGATCTGACAAGAGGCAGAGGTCAGGTGGTAAAGCGAATGATGGGGGGTGGCCATAAATAGCAATGAAGCTTTACTTGCTCACCAGCTGCTCACCTCCTGCTGTGCAGCTGGGGCAAGGTGGGGAAGAAGGGGTTCGGAGACTCCTGTATTAGACAATGATCACCATTGTTTTTAGGAATGGATATTCATAAAACAGCTTGATGATGCTATTAAACATTCTTTGAGGACATTCTGAAATATGAAACTTTCTCATAAACTACCTCTGACTTGCTTTTCTGTAGGTGATTATACTGCTTTTCTTGCAGGAACCTCTGTTCAGGTACAGTGTATTCCTAAAGTACTAGCAATTTCTCACAAATGAATGGCTAAGGACACAGACAATGACCTTCCTTGAAGGAAGGCATACAAACAGGGAGAAAGAGGGGCAAGGATGTTGAGACACCTTACTAATGGCAAGGGAAAACATACATAGAGTGTGCAGGATGTTGGCTTATTTGATCTCAGACTCATTCCTTGTCATTTTCTTGTTTTGATCTGACTTCTGCAAACTACATTTCTCAGGCTTCCTGGTGCTGCTTTCCAGTTTCTCTTTCTGTTGGGAAGCACTGGTGGAGATCAACATCAACATGTAAAGGTCTTGAGTCTTAATTTATCACTGTTGCAGGGGATGGAATGGTACAATTTCTAATTTATAACTGTTGCAAGTGATGGAATGGTACCAGGGAAGCCCAGCAACACTTAGTATTTATAATACAGAGATAATTTGAAAGGAATTAGGGGAGTAAGAAGATGCTATTCATAGTATCCTAGTAGCTGGAATATTGCTAAGGCTGCCTTCACATAGATGAATGCCTTGGACAAGTTATTTCACAGCACTCTTCTTTCTTTCATAAAGTGAGGGGCAAGAGAATATCTTGTTGCTTTGTATTCTTCCTTAGTGCTTGGCATAGTGCTTCAGAAAGAGTGGGGACACTTTCCTGGTCATCAGTAGTTAACAATCTGCCTTCCAAACCAGGGGACATGGATTTGATCTCTGGTTAGACAGCAAAGATCCCACATGCCTCAGGGTAACTATGACTGCAAGCCACAACTACCAAGCCCATGCAACAAAACTAGAGATGCCTACATTCTTAACTAAGACCAGATGCAGCCAAATAAATAAATAAATAAATATTAATAATAGGGTCTCAATATTTTTGTTAAAGTGAAGTCAAAACCATTCATCTGTAAATGTGCTGGACGTTTACTGTTTATTATCTGTTTCTTTCTTTATAAGGCACAAGAGAAAAAGTCAGGTAGGAGTGAATATGAACTGATTGTGTAGTAGGGAAGGGAAAACCCAATATATTTGCTGGTTGTTTTATTTTTATTTCATTCAGATGCATGTCATTACTACTTTTCTTATAACTGCTGTAATAGCCCAGTGAATAATTCATCTTTGATGGTAACTATCTCTCCAGTTTACTCTTCCAGGGTCTAGACCCCCAAGTCCCGATTTGTACTTTTGTGTCTCCCATCCCTGTCTTATGCTGTTTGTTCAGTCACTCAGCTGTGTCTGACTCTTTGTGGGACTCCTCATGACCCCATGGACTGTACCATCAGGCTGTCTATTCATGGAATTCTCCAGGCAAGACTGGAGCGGGTTGCCATTTCCTCCCCTAGGGGATCTTCTGGACCCAGGAATGGAACCCAAGTCTTCTGTGTTTCCTACATTGCATGTGGATTCTTTACCACTGAAGCTCGCCTTATGCTCTGTTCACACCGGTTTCCTCTTTCAGTCTTTAAACATTCCATGTAATTTCATTTTTCTTTGATTTTGTCTAGGCAGGTCCCTCATATTCCTCAAATGCCATCTCCTTTGTGATCTTTCTCAAATATTCCATCACATAATTAGTTCCTTTTTAATTTGTATCTTTCAAAGAACTCTTCACACTGAATTGCAATGTGCGACGCTCTAGACTTGTGAGCATCTTGGGAGTATGGGCCCATTTTACTAATCTTTTTATCTTCAGTGCCAACCACTTTGCCTGGTAAATATTCAATAAATGAATATTGACCTACTAGTTCATTCTGTCTTGCCTTATATTTGATCATTTATATTTCTACCTCATTTACTAGATTGTGAGCTCCTTGCTGGGTGGGGAGGTAACCAGGAAAAGTAACACTTCTACTTAATTCTGTTCTGGATTTGGGATTTTCACTACACTCATTGGTAATATATTACTTGACAATATTAAGAGTCCAGTAAACTTTGATTGAATTTAGAAAACCTGGGGAGCTTAATCACAGAAGAAAGAAAACAGTCCAGTGAGAAATAATAGAAAATATTTATACATAGCTTTCTGCCTCCAGTTCCTGGCACAGAGCTCCTAAAAATCCTTGTAATTTCCTAGTTGATAAGGTTACTAGGAGTGTGTTTTGATCTTTGACTCTTATTCCTGACACAGAGTTCCTTAATCCCTTGGAATTTTCTGAATGATAGGATTGTTTTTTGTTCTAATGAGGTGATGGTTAGCAGGCTGTTGGATAGGGGCTGGTCATCAAAAAAATCAAGCCATGACTGGAAACTTGGAGGCTTCAGCCCTTACTCAGCCCTTTTTCAAGGAAGGGGAGAATGGCTGAAAACTGAGTTAGTGATCGATCATGCCTACATGATGAAACCTCCATAAAATCCCCAAAGTGTGTGATTTGGTGGAGCTTTCAGTTTGGTGAAGGCATTCATGTGCTGGGGTGTGTGTGCTGGGATTCGTGTGATATGTCCCAATTCCATAGAGACAGACTCTCCTGTTCAGGACAATTCTGGACCTTGGTCTATGTATTTCTTTACCTGGCTGTTCATCCATATCCTTATAATATCCTTTATTATATAATAAACCAGTAGGTATGAATTATTCCCCCGAGTTCTCTGAGCTATTCTAGCAAATGATCGAACTTGAGGAGGGGGTCATGGGAACTTGATTTAGAGCTGACCAGTCAGAAGTGCAGGTGACAACCTGGAACTTGCCCTTGGCATCTAAAATGGGAGGAGCGTAGTGTGACTGCCTTTCAGTTGTGGAATCTGATACTAAATCCAGGTAGACAGTGTCAGCACTGAATTGAGTTGTAGGACACACAATTATTGTTGGAACATTGGTTGATGTAGGGGAAAACCCCCACACATTTAGTGTCAGAAGTATTTTGAGTGTGACTGTCAAGGAAAACAAGAGTGTTTTTCCAAGACACCCAGAACATTATTCAGCCCTTGGAAAGCAAAACTGTTTTTGAGCAGATGCTTCAGAAAGTCTGTAAGTCACAGAACTGTACTGACCAATGATGGTTTCCCTTTTATAAACATAATTATCTGGAGATACACAAAATGAGGGCTGATATTTCTATCAGCTTAAGACCAGATAACATTGAGACATTTACTTTAGGTTATTAATCTTTTAGCATCACTTAGTGTTTGTCTTGTCTAAACTGTGTTAATCACTCAGTTGTGTCCTACTCATTGTAACTCCATGGACTGTACTCCACCAGGCTCCTCTGTCCATGGAATTCTCCAAGCAAGAATACTGGAGTGGGTAGCCATTCCCTTCTCCTGGGGATCTTCCCAACCCAGGGATCAAACCTGGGTCTCCTGCATTGCTGGCAGATTTTTTTTTTTTTTAACCATGTGAGGCACCAGGGAAGCCCAGCAACACTTAGGCATGCATATATAACGTAATTCTCAATTATGGAACTCAGGAAAAAGTGTTCAGATGCATCCATATTCCTTGATTGTGCATGTATACCTCTTTATTCTTATGGGGTACTGTATCAGTTGGGATTCTTGAAAAAAACAGTTTGTACATTCAAACGGGGCAATGTAAGCAGGGTTTAACAAGGGAAGTCCTTATAAATTAAGCAGGGTTAAACAAACCAGCAAAGAAGAGCTCAGGGCCCTATACCTAGCAACTGAGGGAGCTGTTACCCAGGAGATGAAAAAAAAGTGAAAAGTGAAAGTGAAATTTGCTTAGTCCTGTCTGACTGTTTGTGACCTCATGGACTACAGTCAATGAAATTCTCAAGGCTGGAATACTGGAGTGGGTAACCTTTCCCTTCTCCAGGGGATCTTCCCAACCCAGGTATCCCGCATTGCAGACGGATTCTTTACCAGCTGAGCCACAACGGAAGCCCATCCACCAAGGAGATGAAGTGGTTACCAAACATGGAAAGAAGGCTATATGGGAAACACCTGCTGAAGGGAATACCAGGCTTTGGGAGAGCCTCAGCTAACTCAGTAACAGGCAGTGAGTCAGGCAGGAGATGTCTTGATCACCTCCTTTTGTCCTCTGGTCTGCTGGCACCTCTCGTTGGGAACCAGAAGGCATGAAGTCCATTTTATGTAGATTCCCAGGGAATTTAGGAATTTTTTCACAAAGAGCAGAGGAAAATATGAGATACTAAGGTAGGCACTGCTTTTGAGGACTATAACCTAGAAGAGTGTCATTACCTATACATTTTCCCCTTGTTTCCAGAATGAGGACTGGTGTTTGAGTAGGGATATAGATAGCTTTTTCCTTGGATGACTCAGGTACTAATTATCATAGGATTCTCATAAGATCCTAGTCTCCTGGTGAGTCATAACTGGATGTGAAGTTAATCCCCCAAATTTCTAAGGAGACCTTATTCCTTGTAAAAATGCACTCATAATCTTCCAATTACCAAACCATCACCAGAGCTGGCTCATATAATGCAATTCATTTTCTGCTTCTGATTTACAATTGAAGTGAGCAATCAGCAAAGGACTAGAGTAATCAGAAGTTGGAACTTCTGATAGACTTCGAAGACTTCCTTTACTCTTGTGATGCAGAAGCATGGGTGCTGGCCTTCCACTCTAGATTCTCTAATGCCAGCAACTGACTTGTCTGAGGGTTTGGAGAACTAGACAAGCAACATTACACTTGTGCTTTCTCTTTTTAGCTCCAACTCTGTAGCTTACTCTGAGAGAATTTATTTTCCATTCCTTTAATCATTTTTCCTGCTCTTCTTTGGACTATTTCCAGTTCCTCCACATTCTTTCAAATATAGCTTAACTATTACAAAGGGCTATTCTGGAAAATCATTACTTAAAGGAAGATTGTTAAAGCATTTGAACGTTTAAAAATGGCTTCGTAAATGTTAGAAAATGAACTGATCCTGTCTAATAATGCTGATAGTGGAATCCTAGTAAATTAAATTATGTCAGGTCAGAGCAAAATCTTTGAATGAGAGTCAAGCATATCAGGACCTGAGAAAGAAACCCTTTGTTAAGAGAAGTTTATTTTTGCAAAGAACCAAAAGTAAAACTAAGGAGAGAGAACTATGTCTGTACCAATCACACAAAATCTCTTCTAAGATGAGGATCTAACTCTATGGTTCAGGAAGCTGCAATGCTAAAGTGAACACAAATCTCAAAGCCCAGATACTTTGTTATAACAGGGAAAGAAAAGAAAATTCATAATTCTACATGGAAAAAGTTTGTTACTGTTTTATTAGAGAAGGAAAGCTAACAAATTACCTCAGTATTTTATATAACAAGCAATGTCCTAGGTGCTTTATATACTTTATTGCATTTTTAAAATTGATAATAAGAGGTAGAGTATTATTTCCCCATTTTTATTGATTAAGATACTTGGCTTGATCCTAAAGCCTGCTTTCTCCCACATGGTGCTATAGGTAATTTTCTACTAAAAAATTAATGTGCCAGGAAAGTTCTACATTTTAAAAAATATAGAATATTTTTGTTTGTTTATAGGTCAAATTTTGGGCAATCTGTTTGTGATTTTGTGAGTTTACAATGCTCAACATTATTGAAGAAAATTATCTTCAAAAATCATTACTTTATCTGTTGAGTCAATGGCATTAAATACATCTTTGCAGAGAAATAGACTGCTTTTTAATGAGAAAGGCTTGAGGAATATCTGATACATACAAATATGAAGATATGACAGAGGATGGAAAAATTCTAATTTTGTATAAGCAAGTTGATAAAATCTGGCAAATGGTGAATATACACATTTACATAGATCTTATCCTGAGTTTCTCCTCAAATGTAATTAAATCTACTTGAAATATTTTCAGCACAGGTAGCTTGACATATAAAGCATCTCATTTCTGGGTTTGGGCAAACAGGATTTAAGTGAATAATGCATCCTGACTTCTAACTATGCAGTAGTAAATCATTCATAGTGTCTTTCCTACAGATTAACTTCACTTTTTTTGAGTTTTGAATGTGCTACATAAATTCCTTGTTTAATTAAATATGGTTGACAGGCCAGTTTAAAAATTTCTGGCTTGACCTACCTATCATTCTATAAACAGCACCAGAAATTTTAATAATTAGCATTTACTGAGCACTTACTGAAGGCCTGATATCATGCTAAGCATTTTTTATTATTACTTCAATGTTAAACTCAATTTTACAGGCTAAAAAAAGGTTTACTTCCTTTAAAGGAGATCCTATATAAATTTAAATTGATTGATTCATTATCGACTATTAAACAAAAGTTTTCAAACACCAACCATATGCTTTGCATTGTGCTGGATACTTCAAATACATGATTAAGAGATGATATCTATGAGCAAAACCCTCCTTATATAATGGAAGCATGTATATACACACAGCTCAGAAGAGAACACCAAAGGGACCTTGGGGAGAGACAGTATTAGAGTTAGATCTGTAAGGCTTTGGAACTGGTGGTGTGTATCTTCTAAGTGTATGCATCTTCTAAGAAAAAAATTGGAACATTTTGAGCCCATGTATACAGGATTTTTGAATAGCCTAAGTTTAACAATTTCTGCATCATAATGTGAGTTGTTTGTGAGTGTCCTTGCTCATTTACTTTTGAGTCCTGCACTGTATGCATTCTGTTTCAGTTGACTGCCTTGGACAGGATAGATGGAGCAGTTAAACAAAGGCGCATCCGTGTAGCCCAGTTGAGTGTCTGCAGCTTGGCAGTATACACCTATGCCATAGTTTTGAACATTCTCTTGTTACACATGCGTAAGCCTTGATAGCTTTGTCTTTCATACATTTTTCTTATTTCTCTTAACTGTATATTTTTATGCAAAATCTCTTTAGTGATTTTGTCACACAGGCTAGACATGTTAATAAAAATTAAAAGAATTTTATGTTGTCATTATTTTGTCATGGAGAAAAATCTGAAATTATTGGAAAAAGTAACAGTTATTCAGNATTTTCTTTTTGGGTCTTATTTCTTCTTTCTCGCTTTAGAAGCCTTTTGTTTCCTCTTTCTTCTTCCTTTTGGGTAGGCGATTTGTTTTCTTTCTTCTCCCTCATTACAACTACCTGCCTCACTTGCTTGGGAGTTATTCTTCTCATATTTATTTATTTATTTGTGTGTGTGTGTGTGTGCGTGTGTGTGTGTGCTCAGTTGCACAGTCATGTCCAACTCTGCAATCCCATGAACCGTAGCCCACCAGGCTCCTATGTCCATTGAGATTCTCCAGGCAAGAATACTGGGGTGGGTTTTCATTTCCTATCCCAGGGGATCTTCCTGACCCAGGGATTGAACCCATGTCTCCTGAGTCTCCTGCACTGGCAGGCGAATTTTTTACCACTGAGTCACATGGGAAGCCCATTTACTTATTTACCCCTTGGCAAATTCAGAGGTAAACCAAGATCTTTACCCTCTTCCATAGCAAAACTTTGAAACAGAACACTAACTTAGATTACTGCCCTCTGAGTAGATGTTCCTTAAATATGCCCAATATATGTGTCAGAGCCTTCAGGCTGATCCTATTCCCCTTTCCATCTCACAAATTAGATATTACTGCTATTTTTACATGGTCACATTAGTTTGGATTTCCCCATATCAAATTTTTTGTACTATCTTGTATTCCATACTTCATATTTAGAATTATTTTCTTTCTTCCTGAATAACACCCTTTGGAACTTCTTTCAATGAGGTCTGTTGATGAATTCATTTAGTTTTCTTTGTGTGAAAATGTCTTCATTTCTCCATTCTAAAAAATAGTTTATGTTGGCATAGAATTCAGCTGGAATTATTTTAGTACTTTCTCTTAGCATGTTGAAGGTTTTTTTTTCACTAAATACCAGGTTTTATTGCAAATTTTGAAAAGTCAGATTAACTTAATTAAGACCACTGCAGTGGATGTTGGAATACAGCGGTCTGTGTTCACTTGGGCTGGTGGGATGGCAGCAGGTGGGCTGCCAGTTTTCTCTGTCTAAAGGGCATCAGGATAAAAATTTGCAATGCACTTTCCTTAGAATTTCATAGCTTTATGAATTTAGAGAATTCCATTCATCATTGCATATTCTCGTTCACTCCACCAAAGGTACACCCACTCTTCAGTATCTTTGCTTTGAGTCCATGTAATGCTGCTTCCTTGGCTTTCTTCCAGCCCATGGCAGAGAAAATCCATCCCGAGTCTTTCTGTAGGAACACTCAGAGAGCCTGGAGTCCCCACTGCATTCTCCTTGCCTAATTTACCTACTGGTGCCAGACACTCCAGTACTCTTGCCTGGAAAATCCCACGGACGGAGGAGCCTGGTGGGCTGCAGTCCATGGGGTCGCACAGAGTCAGACACGACTGAGCGACTTCACTTTCACTTTTCACTTTCCTGCATTGGAGAAGGAAATGGCAACCCACTCCAGTGTTCTTGCCTGGAGAATCCCAGGGACGGGGGAGCCTGGTGGGCTGCCGTCTCTGGGGTCGCACAGAGTCGGACATGACTGAAGCGACTTAGCAGCAGCAGCAGCCAGACACTCAGAAGAGTTTAAAGATTCAGAGAGGCTGTTTACAATTCAAGCTGCCAATATTCTGGAATCCTAGACTCAAGTGTTATTTAGAACAATAAGAGGAAGACTTCAGGAAGGCTATATGCTTTGTGGAATTGCTTGTCAGAAGCTAAGGTGTTAATTCAGATAAAATATCAAATTCCTTCAGTATGATTTCAGAGAGCAGGTCCCTCATTTCCAAATGGAGTTCATAGTTTCTGTTTTATGAGACTTTATTCTACAGAAGGATATTTTACATTTCTGAGGTTTTAGTGTACTTGTATATAAAACTTTTCACTATTTCTTATTAAGATAGTATAAGAATATGTTAATGTGTATAAAACATTTATTCAGGAACAGTGTAAAAAATGAACCTTATGGTCATTGAGACCCAGCTCCTTATGTTGAATCTGTCTTTTATCAGTTGAATGGCATTAGGCATAAATCACTTGGAAAACCAGAATTGCAACTGACAAATTGCCACAGCTTCAGCAATGAGAAGCCTGAGAGTTAAAAACTCCAGGGGAACCCGTATGAGAGAGGCCCCTATGTTTTTGTGAGAAATCAGGTTTTCACAGTGAATACAAGAGAAAAATCTCCTACTGCTTCTAGCAGAGGGAGGGAAAAAGGAACACTTTTGAAATGAAAAATGCCAGACCACTATCATCTTCTTGACAAAGCCCACCCTTAGAGCCTAACCTGCTGGGGTATTACTAGAGCCCAACTCATCTGAGAGAAGGGAAATACTGAAGTCCAGTCCACTCCAGCCATCCTCTTCTGCCCAAGTGGGGGAGGAGAATGATAAGAATACCTGTGAAATTCACGGTTCACGGGAATAAGCTTACTGAAGGACCAATACCTAATCATTGGGCTCTCGAATGCCTTACCTCCCATACTTCAACATCATATCATGAAAAGCATATTTATGATAGTTCCTTTTACCCAGTACACCAGATCTTGCTATCAAGAAAAAATTACCTGGAGACTAAAAGACAAAAAGCACAATTTGAAGAGACAGAACAAGCCTTAGAACATGATTTAGCAGGGATGTTGGAATGATCAGATGAAGAATTTTAAACAGCTGTGATTACTATGCTAAGGGCTCTAATGGATAAAGTACACAATATGCAAGAACAGATGAACACTGTAACAGAGATGGAAATCCTAAGTAAAAACCAAAAAGAAATACTACAGATCAGAAACACTGTAGCAGAAGTGAAGAATAACTTTGATGGTGTAATTGGTAGACAAGACGTGACTAAAGAAAGAATCTCTGTGCTTGAGGGTATCTCAGAAAAACCACAGAAACCTTATCTAGTGAAGAACCATAACAGAAACTGCTTCTGACTAATCCTCTGAAACAATTCAAGCAAGAAGAGAAAGGCGTAGAGTATTTAAAGTGCTGGGAGAAAATAACCACTGACCTAGAACTTTGTAAATTATGAAATCATCCTTTATTTATTATTTTTTAAAATATAAATTTATTTATTTTAATTAGAGGTTAATTACTTTACAATATTGTATTGGTTTTGCCATACATCAACATGAATCTGCCACAGGTATACACGTGTTCCCCATCCTGAACCTTCCTCCCTCCTCCCTCCCCTTTAAAATGAAGATGAAATAAAGACTTTCCTAGACAAACAACAATTGAGGGAATTTGTTGCTGATAGGGTTGCCTTGCAAGAAATGTTCAAAGAAGTTCTCTAGAGAGGAGAAGAATAATATAGGTTAGTAACTTTGGATCTGCATAAAGAAAGGAAGAACACTGAGTACAACTTCATTTATTCCTCCATTGGTAGGCACTTAGGTTGTTTTCCATATCTTGGTCATTATAAATAATGCTGTAATAAATATGAATGTGAATAATGAAGACTATCTCTTTGAGAGTCTGTTTTCATTTCCTTGAAGTATATACCCAGAAGTGGAATTGCTGGGTCATACGGCAGATATATTTTTGATTTCTTGAGCCGTCTCCATACGGTTTTTGATAGTAATTGAACCAACTTATATTTTCATCAATGGTGTACAAGGGTTCCCTTTTTTTGACATCTTTGTCAACACTGGTTATCTCTTATTTATGTGATGGCAGCCATGCTAGCAAGTGTGAGGTGACAAGAACATTGTAATTTTGATTTTTATTTCCCTGATGATTACTGATCATAAGCATATTTTTAAATATCTATTGACCATCTGGATGTCTTATTTGGAAAAAGTGTGTCTGTTTATTTTGTCCATTTTAAAATTGAGTTGTTTTTTTTTTTGTTATTGAGCTGTGTTCTTTATATACTTTGAATATTATTTCCTTGTTTGATAGATGATTTTCTAAAATGTTCTCCTTTTCTGTGGTTTGGCTTTTTGTTTTATTGATGATTCCCTTTGCTGTACAGACGCCTGTAAGTTTGATGCAGTCCCCTTTGTTGATTTGTTGTTTGCACTTTTGGTGTCATATACAAAAAATCACTGCCAGTATTGATGAACTTCTTTCTTACATTTTATTTTTCTAGGAGTTCTATGGTTTCAGGTCTTTTGCTTAAATCTTTCATTCATTCTGAATTAATTTTTGTGAGTGATATAAGACAGGAATGTAATTTCATTGTTCCTTTTATACCCAATCTACCCAGGGTTTTTATCATGAAAGATTGGTATATTTTGTGAAATGCTTTTTCTGCATCTATTGAAATAATCATGTGATTTTATTTTTCATTTTATTTACATGATGTGTTACAACATACTGATTTGCATATGTTGAACTATTTCTGAGTCTGAGGGATAAATTCGACTTGTCATGATGAATAATAATTTTCATGTGTTCTTCAATTTGGTTTGATAATATTTTGTTGAGAATTTTTGTGATTTTATTCATTAGGGATGGTGTTCTATACTTTTTTTTTAAAATTTTTATTTTAACTTTAGTTTACTTTACAATACTGTATTGGTTTTGCCAAACATTGACATGAATTCACCACGAGTGTACATGAGTTCCCAAACATGAATCCCCTCCCACCTCCCACCNAGGGTTTTTATCATGAAAGATTGGTATATTTTGTGAAATGCTTTTTCTGCATCTATTGAAATAATCATGTGATTTTATTTTTCATTTTATTTACATGATGTGTTACAACATACTGATTTGCATATGTTGAACTATTTCTGAGTCTGAGGGATAAATTCGACTTGTCATGATGAATAATAATTTTCATGTGTTCTTCAATTTGGTTTGATAATATTTTGTTGAGAATTTTTGTGATTTTATTCATTAGGGATGGTGTTCTATACTTTTTTTTTTTAATTTTTATTTTAACTTTAGTTTACTTTACAATACTGTATTGGTTTTGCCAAACATTAACATGAATTCACCACGAGTGTACATGAGTTCCCAAACATGAATCCCCTCCCACCTCCCACCCCATACCATCTCTCTGGGTCCTCTCCTTGCACCAGTCCCAAGCATCCTGCATCCTGCATTGGACATAGACTGGCGATTCGTTTCTTACATGGTAGTATACAGGTTTCAATGCCATTCTCCCATCTCATCCCACCCTCTCCCTCTCTCTCTCCCCCAGAGTCCAAATTTGTGATGCTCTTTTCTGTAATGCTGTAATGCTATCCTCATGGAATGAGCTTGTAAGTGTTCCTTTCTCCTCTGTTTTTTGGAAGAGTTTGAGAACTGTTGTCAATTCTTTAAATGTTTGTTAGAATTCACCAGTGAATCTGTCTGGTCTTGGAATTTTCTGTGTTGGGAGGTTTTTCGTTACTGATTCAGTGTCTTTACCCATTGTTTGTTCAGATTTTCTATTTCTTTCTGTTTCAGTTGTATATTTTGAGGAAGTTTTTTCTAGGTCATCTAATTTGTTGGCATATAGTTGTTCATTGTGCCCTCTAATGATTCCACATATTTCTATAGTATCAATTATATCACTATTCTTTCATTTCTAATTGTATGTATTTGAGACTTGTCTCTTTTTTTCTTGGGCACTCTGCCTAAAGAGTCGATTTTGTTTACCCTTTAGAAGATAGTTTGATGAAGTTTCTATTACTTTTCAGGTCTCTATTTCATTTATTTCTGCTGTAACCTTTATAATAATTTCATTCTTTTAGTAAATTTGAGTTTAATTTGTTCTTTTGTTAGTTCCTTGAGGTATCAAGTTAGGTTGTTTATTTGAGATATTCTAAATTTCTTAATACATGCACTTATCAGTCTAAACTTCCTCCTCAGAACTGTTTTTGCTGTATCCCATAAGCTTTCATATGTTATATTTCCCTTTTCATTTATTTCAAGATAAAGTCTTATTTCTCCTTTGACTTCTTCTTTGATCCATTGGTTGTTCAGAAGAGTGCTCTGTAATTTCCATATAGTCATAGATTTTGTAGCTTTCCTATTGTTGTTGATGTGCAGTTCCATACCACTGTGGTCAGGAAAGATAGTTGGTATGATTTTAATCTTCTTAAATTTGCTAAGAATTCTTTTATTTCCTATTATTGTTCTTGAGAATGTTCCATGACATTTGAGAAAAATGTGTATTCTGCTGTTGTTGGGTAGCATGTTCTATATATAGCTGTGAAAACCATTTGGTCTGAAGTATATCTTAGATCCAGTGTTTCCTTGTTGATTTTCTTTATAGATAATCTGTCTGTTGCTGAGAGAAGGGTATTGAATTCCTCTACTACTATTGTATTGTTGTCTATTTTTCCCTTTAGTCTTAGTATTTCCTTATATTTCAGTGCTCTGATATTGGGTCCATATATATTTACAAATTGTTATGTCTTCTTGTGGAGTAGGAAATGGCAACCCACTCTAGTATTCTTGCCTGGAGAATCTCATGGGCAGAGGAGCCTGTGGACTTCAGTCTGTGGCATTGCAAAGAGCTGGACATGACTGAAGTGACTCAGTATACGTGCATAAATATCTTCTTGATGTATTGGCCACTTTATTATTATCTAATTGCCATTTTTGGCTTGAAGTTTGTTTTGTCTGATATAAGTATGTCTAGCTCCACTTTCTTTTGGTTTCCACTTGCATGGAATATTACCTTCCATTCTTTCACTTTGATGCTATGTGTGTCATTAGAACTGAAATGAGTTTCCTGTAGGCAGCATATAGTTGAGTGTTTTCCTTTTAAAAATCTATCCAGACACTCTGTGCCATTTTACTGGTGAACTCACTCAATTTGCATCTAGAGTGATTATTGATATGTCAGGACTTACTTCTGCCATCTTATTTGCCTTCTGGTGGCTTTGTACCTCCATTTTTTTTTTTTCCCTCTGTTCCTGCCTGACCTTGTGAATTCATGATTTTCCAAGGCGATCTGCTCAGTATTTTCTCAGCTATTCAATGTCTTTTTGGTTCAGTTTTGTCATTTCAATCTCTTGGTGAAGAATTTTTTCTACTCATTAAGTTTATTCCTGAATTTATTGAATTGCCTTTCTGAGTTTTCTTGTAGCTTGTTAATTTTTTTTCTTTTGTAATAGGCATTTTTAGTTGTTTATCAGTTAGGTCACAATATTCCCTGCCTTTGAGCTTGGTTGCTGGGTGTCCTGGTGGGAGGCATTTTTGTTCTGTTATAAATGTACAATTAGTTGTAAGTTAAAGGGGAGAGAAAAAAGGAATGACATATGTCACCATGATGCTGATGTCACTCCTCAATAATCACTTTGAAGGACAGTGTTCTAAATGCATCAATTAAAAGACAAAGGTTGTCAGAGTAGATTAAAAAACAAGATCCAGTTATACTTTGTGTACAAAAAACCCACTTTAGATATAAATATAGATATACAGTAAAAGCAAATGCATGGAAAAGCAAACAGGTATCCCCTGATTTCCAAAAGTTTGCTTATATCACTTTGCTTTTACAAAAGACATACATTAGTATGGTGATGACATTTTTGTAAAAGTGAATATCTTCTTTGAATTTCTTTCAGTTAACAAGAAATGGGTACTAATGTAGGGCTTTTTTTTTTTTTTTGGTGGTGGTGTTGTAAAAGTGAAATGGTGTAATGTGAACTTTTGGAAAGCAGATACACTTCACTATATGTCATTTGGGTAGGAAAGGTTTCTAGTAGGTAAGAATGCTATACTGTCAAATGGAGAGGGAGGCTGTACTATGCTAAAACTAATAAAAAAAAAACAGGTATTGCTATATCAACTTCAGACAGTAGATTTCAAATAAGGGAATTATCAGGGATAAAGAGCATTACATAATGTTAAAGTGGGCAATTCTCCAAAAAGACAAAACAATTCTTAATGTGTATGCACATATCAACAGAGTGCCAAACCACATGAAGCAAAAACTGATAGAAATTCAGAGAAACAGATGGATCCATTATTATAGTTAGAGATTTCAAATCCCCTGTATCAGAAATGGACACATCCATCAGGCAGAATATCAATTAGGACACAGTTGAATTCAACAAAAATATCAATCACATAGACACTGGACATCTATAGACTACTTTATCTAGCAACCACAGAACACAGTTTTTTCAGTTCACATGGAACATTCACCAGGATAGATTACATTTTAGGTCACAAAACACAACGTATCAAATTTAAAAGAATAAAAATTGTAAAATTTCTACTTTCAGGCCACAGTGGAATTCAATAAGAACAAAATAATAATGGGAAAATCTCAAAATATATGGAGATTAAGCAATACATTTCCAAATAATACAAGTATCAAAGAGGGAATCTTAGGAGAAATTTTTAAAACTTTGAATTAAATGAAAACATAATTTGTCAAAATTTTGTGGGCAGTGAAAGCAGTGCTTAGAGGGAAATTTATAGCATTAATGCATGTATTAGAAAAGATGAAAGGAAAATAGCACATGCATTATTCCCTTCTAGTAGATTGTGAGTGACTTTTGAGAACTTTAGTATTTATATAACTGAATACTCAAACTACTGCACAATTGCACTCATCTCACACACTAGTAAAGTAATGCTCAAAATTCTCCAAGCCAGGCTTCAGCAATACGTGAACCGTGAACTTCCTGATGTTCAAGCTGGTTTTAGAAAAGGCAGAGGAAC
>SJYQ01000676.1:24887-41562 GCA_006410935.1 Redunca redunca
AGTTAAATAAGCAGGCTGACAATATACAGCCTTGACGTACTCCTTTTCCTGTTTGGAACCAGTCTGTTGTTCCATGTCCAGTTCTAACTGTTGCTTCCTGGCCTGCATACAGATTTCTCAAGAGGCAGGTCAGGTGGTCTGGTATTCCCATCTCCTGAAGAATTTTCCACAGTTTATTGTGATCCACACAGTCAAAGGCTTTGGCATAGTCAATAATGCAGAAATAGATGTTTTTCTGGAACTCTCTTGCTTTGTCCATGATCCAGCGGATGTTGGCAATTTGATCTCTGGTTCCTCTGCTTTTTCTAAAACCAGCTTGAACATCAGGAAGTTCATGGTTCACATATTGCTGAAGCCTGGCTTGGAGAATTTTGAGCATTAGTTTACTAGCATGTGAGATGAGTGCAATTGTGCAACAGTTTGAACATTCTTTGGCACTGCCTTTCTTTGGGATTGGAATGAAAACTGACCTTTTCCAGTCCTGTGCCCACTGCTGAATTTTCCAAATTTGCTGGCCTATTGAGTGCAGCACTTTCACAGCATCATCTTTCAGGATTTGAAATAGCTCCACTGGAATCCCATCACCTCCACTAGCTTTGCTCATAGTGATGCTTTCTAAGGCCCACTTGACTTCACATTCCAAGATGTCTGGCTCTAGATGAGTGATCACACCATCGTGATTATCCGGGTCATGAAGATCTTTTTTGTACAGTCCTTCTGTGTATTCTTGCCACCTCTTCTTAATATCATACCATTTCTGTCCTTTATCGAGCCCATCTTTGCATGAAATATTCCCTTGGTATCTGAAATTTTCTTGAATTGATCTCTAGTCTTTCCCATTCTGTTGTTTTCCTCTATTTCTTTGCACTGATCGCTGAAGAAGGCTTTCTTATCTCTTCTTGCTATTCCTTGGAAATCTGTTATTCTTTGGAACTCTTAAGAGATACCCCACGCCCAAGGTAAGAGAAACCCAAGTAAGATGATAGGTGTTGTAGGAGGGCATCAGAGGGCAGACACACTGAAACCATACTCACAGAAAACTAGTCAATCTAATCACACTAGGACCACAGCCTTGTCTAACTCAATGAAATTAAGCCACGCCCGCAGGGCAACCCAAGATGGACGAGTCATGGTGAAGAGGTCTGACAGAATGTGATCCCCTGGAGAAAGGAATGGCAAACCACTTTATTATTCTTGCCTTGAGAACCCCATGAACAGTATGAAAAGTGGGCCTTAGAAAGCATCACTACGAACAAAGCTAGTGGAGGTGATGGAATTCCAGTTGAGCTATTTCAAATCCTGGAAGATGTTGTTGTGAAAGTGCTGCACTCAATATGCCAGCAAATTTGGAAAACTCAGCAGTGGCCACAAGACTGGAAAAGATCAGTTTTCATTCCAATCCCAAAGAAAGGCAATGCCAAAGAATGCTAAAACTACCACACAATTGCACTCATCTCACACTCTAGTAAAGTACTGCTCAAAATTCTCCAAGCTAGGCTTCAGCAGTACATGAATTGTGTACTTTCAGATGTTAAAGCTGCTTTTAGAAAAGGCAGAGGAACCAGAGATCAAATTGCCAACATCCTCTGGATCATGGACAAAGCAAGAGAGTTCCAGAAAAACATCTATTTCTGCATTATTGATTATGCCAAAGCCTTTGACTCAGTGGATCACAATAAACTGTGAAAAATTCTGAAAGGGATGGGAATTCCAGACCACCTGACCTGCCTCTAGAGAAATCTGTATGCAGGCCAGGAAGCAACAGTTAGAACTGGACATGGAACAACAGACTGGTTCCCAATAAATAGGAAAAGGAGTACATCAGGGCTGTATATTGTCACCCTCTTATTTCACTAATGTGCAGAGTACATCATGAGAAACGCTGGTCTGGAAGAAGCACAAGCTGAAATCAAGATTGCCAGGAGAAATATCAATAACCTCAGGTATGCAGATGACACCACCCTTATGGCAGAAAGTGAAGAGGAACTAAAAAGCCTCTTGATGAAAATGAAAGAAGAGAGTGAAAAATTTGGCGTAAAGCTCAGCATTCAGAAAATGAAGATCATGGCATCTGGTCCCATCACTTCATGGGAGATAGAGGGAGAAACAGTGGAAACAGTGTCAGACTTTATTTTGCGGGGCTCCAAAATCACTGCACATGGTGTCTGCAGCCATGAAATTAAAAGACGCTTGCTCCTTGGAAGGAAAGTTATGACCAACCTAGACAGCATATTCAAAAGCAGAGACATTACTTTGCCAACAAATGTCCATCTAGTCAAGGCTATGGTTTTTCCAGTGGTCATGTATGGATATGACCATACATGAAGAAGAAGCTGAGCATCAAAGAATTGATGCTTTTGAACTGTGGTATTGGAGAAGACTCTTGAGAGTACTTGGACTGCAAGGAGATCCAACCAGTCCATTCTGAAGGAGATCAGCCCTGGGATTTCTTTGTAAGGACTGATGCTAAAGCTGAAATTCCAATACTTTGGCCACCTCATGCGGAGTTGACTCATTGGAAAAGACTGATGCTGAGAGGGATTGGGGGCAGGAAGAGAAGGGGACGACAGAGGAGGAGATGGCTGGATGGCATCCCCGCCTCGACGGACATGAGTCTGGGTGAACTCCGGGAGTTGGTGATGTACAGGGAGGCCTGTCGTGGTGCGATTCATGGGATTGCAAAGAGTTGACACGACTGCACGACTGAACTGAATTGATCAAAATCAGTCTTCGCTGTATTGAATATGGTAGAAAACTGAATTTGCCACTTCAATAATGCCATTCTCCTCTCATCCCAGTTTTAAAGATCAAAAATATGAGCCTCAAAGATGCTTTGTTGGCACCGAGAATTATAAACAGGGACGCTAGAGCTAGCATCCTCTTCCAAAGAAGAGGAACAGCAGGAGTAATTGAAATGGTTCCTGAAATAAGGGCAGAGGGTGTGGATAGAGTAAATGAATTCGGGCAGGAAGAAGAGTCTCAGGCAAAGGCAGATATATTTTATACAGATGGCTGATTAAAATTCAGAAATCATATGAGACTGGAGATTGGTTACTCATGAGCTATGATATTTGTTTTCCTGTTCTCCAGATATAAATTTCAGCTTTCAACTTTTGATATTAACCACCTGAGTGGGAATCTCAGAGACTTGTCTAAAACCCAGGAAACTGGATATCATCTCCAGAAAGGAAGCAAAATTTTCACTTATATCAGAATATCAGCAATGAAATATCAGCCAAGTTAGAGACTCTTTTGCCTGAAGACTACAGTTTCCTAAGGTGAGTTATCATCTTTAACAGATAGGTCATGGATAAGACCATTGGCATAAAGATAGGGTAGACATCAGTTATGATGCCAACAGTTAGAACACATTAGTCTCTAGACATTCCATGTGAAATAGCTACCTGAGAGGGGAGTTTGAGGAGGCCTGGTCCTTCGTCTGGCTCACACCCACAGTTTGCCAGAGCTGCTGTGAGGAAGCGTCTGAGATGGGACATCCAAACAGCCATAACAATAAACATTCCATTCAGAACTTTGAAGTTAATTAGTTCTGTGAATACTCACATGGGTACTAAAGCTGTGATTTAGGACATAAAGCTGTGATTCTCCTGCAGTCCTGGAGTGGCAGCATAGGGACAAAGAGGGCTGCCCAGTGCCACCCACACTTTATTTGAATAAGTGACCAAGCTGGGGCCACTTCCTCATGGGCTTATTGGTTGCTAAAGACCCTAAAGCTCTATAGTGAACAACAATCATAGAATTTTTTAAATTACATTACAATCAGTAAAATGGTGTTGGAGTATGTATGTAGTCTTCTGTTGTATTGATTCCCCCTTTGTGCACCTTGTGCAGGGGGATGTTCTTGAAAAGCTCCCCTTCAAATGTATATGCAAGGGAGAAAGACAAATTGGAGTGTGAATTAGGTGTCAGGCTTTGGGTAAGGGAAGAGGTAGCTAGGTTGGTATATCAAAAAAAGGGGTGAAAGGTATTCAAAACAGAAAAGAGAGAGTGCCTTTGCTATATGAGGACTTGAGGCAGAGTGATAGGGATACTGTGGTAAGCTTCTCTTGTGCATGAGCCTTTTGGCTAACCTTAGCAATGGTCAGTACAACACAACGTTTGTGAACTACCGTGAGCCAAGGGATGGGGCTTGTTAAGTGGGTGTGAGCATGAACTACCACCTGTCCCCTATCCATGATGTCAGTGGTGGGGGTGTTCCCTGAAAATAGGGGCAGAGTTTAGCATTTCACACTCTGTTCAGGAGAGACAGACAAGTCCCACTGACCACTACATTGGGAAAAAACCATGATAAAGTCTGTCACTTAGTAAAAAATGCCGCTAGTCCAAAAGGAACTGTGCTGCTTGGATGCCTAACTTCTGCCTGGGGAAAATGAGAAAGCTTAAAGCGTACAGACCAACAGCAACTCATGAGCCCTCAGCCAGATTAAAACATTGAAAATCTTTCCTTTTTCTAGACCCAGAAAGATCAAACGAGCACTGCAGGATTGTATCCTCTTGGTTTCAGTAACCTGAATCACATGTTTCAGAGAACTGACATGAATGAGTAATTCAAGGAAATACAGAGATATGTCTCACTGAAAATCTAGTATATTTCAAATTTTGAAACATTCAGTTCAGTTCAGTTCAGTCGCTCAGTCGTGTCTGACGCTTTGCAACCCCATGAATCACAGCATGCCAGGCCTCCCTGTCCATCACCAACTCCAGAATTCACTCAGACTCAGGTCCATCGAGTCAGTGATGCCATCCAGCCATCTCATCCTCTGTTGTCCCCTTCTCCTCCTGCCCCCAATCGCTCCCAGCATCCGAACCTTTTCCAGTGAGTCAAGTCTTCGCATGAGGTGGCCAAAGTATGGTGATTATAGTTGACAATACTGTGTCATGTGTTTTGAAAGTTGCTAAGAGATGAAATGTTAAAATTCTCATCGCAAGGAAAACAAAAATTAAATATGAGAGGATGGATATTAACTAAATTTGCTGTGGTGATCATTTTGCAATTTGAACATAAATCATCATGTTGCACATCTAAACTAATACAATGTTATATATAAATTATATTTCAATAAAACTTGGAAATATTACTTCACTGTGTGCTATGCTAAACTGTATATCACAACTCCTGATGCTCTATCTTACTGAATCTTATCGATTTACTTTGTTCTCTTATTGACGACGATCACTTTGATTACATGATCATAGTGGGGGCTGCTAGGCTGTGCTGGAAAAGTTACTATTTTCCCCTTAAAAATTGAAAAAGTTTCTTGAGAGAGTAATTCAAAACTATATCTGTGTCTTCATTAAAGTTTTCATTTTTACATTTATTATATCTGTAGGACACATGGTGTCCTACTTTATTAAATGGTAATAATCTAATAAAATATTTTGATGCTCAAATTATCCTTAATTTTGCTGGTTGGAGCCCTTTCAAATTTATTCCTTTGATACTCCATCTTCATACCTTGAGCACTTCCTTGATATTCCATAATTTGCTTGAGGCTCATCTTTTAGTTTTCCCTGCTTCAGCTCTAGGATCAAAGAGCTCATTTCTCATTGATCAGCCAAGAAATTGATCTCATTTCAGCTCATTTCTCAAAGAGCCCAGTTTGGGTAGAGAATGATACTTATAAGCAAAAGCTAGGACTTGGTGGGCAGCATGATGACCTGAGATGTGATGCTTTTCTTTTATTCTTTTCAAGGTGAGAAGGATAGCCAGTTCTGAGTGAGTCAATGTTCTGAATGAGTCAATGACCCCATATCTCTAAGTCACATCATGCAGAGGGACAGAACCTCTGCAGTGGTAAGGTCTCTGTTCAAAGGGAGGCTTGGGAAATGGGGGCACACAGTACCTTTCTAGGATTTCTCCTTGTCTCATATCCTTTGATCTTTTAAATATTTGTGATTAAACAATGCTGAATTGATTGAACCTTATTGATGAAGTAAAAAAAAATTGACTGTTGGAAGGTCATGAATTTTAAGCCACAGAAACCATTCTACTAAGGTCTGACAATGTCTGCCCTCCTACAGATATAAAATAATTGTTTTGTTAATAAATAATCATAAATAGGTATTTCCATGAATTTTTCTGATATATGATAAATTCATTTGACTGGAAGAGTAAAGTCAGTCCTGGTTGCAAATAAGGTTTCTTATAAAAATTATTCTTAGGGGCTCTGTATCAATCTAGAGGGGTGGGATGGGGTGGGAGATGGCAGGGAGGTTCAAAAGGGAAGAGATATATGTATACCTATGGCTGATTCATGCTGAGGTTTGACAGAAAACAACAAAATTTTGTAAAGCAGTTATCCTTCAATAAAAAATAAATTAAAAAAATTATTCTTTTGGTTCTATCTTATTTTTCCTTCTGGAATTCTGGTTGTAAGTTGATATGTACTGTAATGTGCTTAGTTGATCAATCATGTCCAACTCTTCATGACACCATAGACTGTATGTAGCCCTCCAGGCTCTTCTGTCCATGGGGATTCTCCAGACAAGAATACTGGAGTGGGATGCCATGCTGTCCTCCAGGGGATCTTTCCAACTCAGGGATTAAACCCAAGTCTCTTGCATTGCAAGTGGATTCTTTATTGCCTGAGCCACCAAGGGAGCCCACGAATAGAGTGGGTAGCCTATCCTTTCTACAGGGCATCTTCCCAACCCAGGAATTGAACTGGGGTCTCCTGCATTGCAGGCAGATTCTTTGTTAGCTGAGCTACCCGGGAAGCCCGAAGTTGATATATCTGTTCCTCAAAAATCACCTTTTCTGTCTACACTTTGTTAGACTTGCTGGAGAAGTTCTAAAATCCATCTTTTTATTGTGGTATCTTTCTTCCATCATACTTTTGGTACATCAGAATGTTCTCTTTTCTCTATTGCCTTTTCCAGAAATAAATACATACGCAGCATTCCCTCAAAAATCAGAGATTACAAATTAGATATTTATTGTAATTCATGGTATTTTGGGGCTTCCCTGGTGGCTCAGAGGTTAAAGCATCTGCCTACGATGCGGGAGACCTGGGTTCGATCCCTGGGTAGGGAAGATCCCCTGGAGAAGGAAATGGCAACCCACTCCAGTACTCTTGCCTGGAGAATCCCATGGATGGAGGAGCCTGGTGGGCTACAGTTCATGGGATCGCAAAGAGTGGGACACGACTTCACTACTATGGTATTTTTCTGATTTCAATTTCTAATCTTCCATATTTGGTCATTTTTCTCTTTGTAAATCTTTAATGAGAAGGTATTTGTCTAGTATTTGAACTTAAATGAGTCCTGTAGATGGTGTGTGGATTTCTGCTTAAATCTCTCTTACACAGTTGAAGACAGAGGAATCTTTCAGATTAAGTGCAGTTTTACTTTACATAACCAGAGATCTTGGGTCTTATGTAAAGGAAAGGAAGGAAGAATATGGGAGGAAGGGGAGGGAGAAAATGAAAGCAAGATGTAGCTATACAGAGATAACGTCTGTAACTCTGACCTCTTTTTGGGTTGACTGTGGTACATGACAGCTCGGAAAGCCCTCCTTCTCTAACTAGCATAACTAATACTGCCAGGATCCAGCTGTACCTCATTGTACCTGGCACACTGTCTGTACTAAATAAAAACTGAATGTGAGTTCCTCGGTTACACTTCCATCATAGGAATCTGGCATTTGGTGAATTATTTAGGCTAATGAAAGGTGGTCTGGACATGACTTTTCCTGCAGCTCCTCTCCCATCCCAGTGTTCTCAACATTAGAACCTAGTGGTGTTCAGCTCTGCTGTGGATGAAAGGAAGTCTCTCCCCTAAGCTCTTATTTATTTATTTTTTAAATTAATTAATTAATTTTAATTGGAGGCTAATTACAAATGTCTTACATATAGGGTCATCATTACCATCTTTGTAAATTCCATATATATACATTAATATACTGTATTGGTGTTTCACTTTCTGACTTACTTCATTCTGTATAATAGGCTCCAGTTTCATCCACCTCATTAGAACTGATTCAAATGTGTTCTTTTTGACAGTTAAGTAATATTCCATTGTGTATATATACCAAAACTTTCTTATCCATTCACCTGCTGATTGACATCTAGGTTACTTCCATGTCCTAGCTATTGTAAATAGTGCTGCAAAGAACATTGGAGCACACGTGTGTCTTTCAGTTCTGGTTTCTTCAGTGTGTATGCCCAGCAGTGGGATTGCTGGGTCATATGCCAGTTCTATTTCCTATTTTTTAAAGGACTCTCTACTGTGTTCTCCGAAGAAGGCAATGGCACCCCACTCCAGTACTCTTACCTGGAAAATCCCATGGACGGAGGAGCCTGGTAGGCTGCAGTCCATGGGGTCACTAGGAGTCGGACATAGACTGAGTGACTTCACTTTCACTTTTCACTTTAATGCATTGGAGAAGGAAATGGAAACCCACTCCAGTGTTCTTGCCTGGAGAATCCCAGGGATGGGGGAGCCGGTGGGCTGCTGTCTCTGGGGTCGCACAGAGTCGGACATGACTGAAGCGACTTAGCAGCAGCAGCAGCAGCATCAGCAGTGTTCTCCAAAGTGGCTGTACTAGTTTGCATTCCCATCAACAGTGTAAGAGGGTTGCCTTTTCTCCACACCCTCTCCAGCATTTATTGTTTGCAGACTTTTTGATAGCAGCCATTCTGACTGGCATGAGACAGTACCTCATTGTAGTTTTGATTTGCATTTCTTTGATAATGAGTGATGTTGAGCATCTTTTCATGTGTGTGTTAGCCATATGTATCTCTTCTTTAGAGAAGTGTCTGTTTAGTTCTTTGGCCTATTTTTTGATTGGGTCATTTATTTTTCTGGTATTGAGCTGCATGAGCTGCTTGTATATTTTTGAGATTAATTCTTTGTCAGTTGCTTTGTTTGCTATTATCTTCTCCCATCCTGAAGGCTTTCTTTTCACCTTGCTTATAGTTTCCTTTGTTGTGCAAAAGCTTTTACGTTTAATTAGGTCCCATTTTTTTTTTTTTTTTTTGCTCTTATTTCCATTTCTTTGGGAGGTGGGTCATAGACGATCTTGCTGTGATTTATGTCAGAGTGTTCTGCCTCTGTTTTCCTCTAGGAGTTTTATAGTTTCTGTTCTTACATTTAGATCTTTAATCCATTTTGAGTTTATTTTTGTGTATGGTGTTAGAAAGTGTTCTAGTTTCATTCTTTTACAGGTGGTAGACCAGTTGACCCAGCACCACTTGTTAAAGAGATTGTCTTTTCTCCATGGTATATTTTTGCCTCCTTTGTCAAAGATAAGTTGTCCAAAGGTGCGTGGATTTACCTTTGGGCTTTCAATTTTGTTACATTGATCTATATTTCTGTCTTTGTGCCAGTACCGTACTGTCTTGATGACTGTAGCTTTGTGGTATAGTCTGAAGTCAGGCAGGTTGATTCCTCCAGTTCCATTCTTCTTTCTCAAGATTGCTTTGGCTCTTTGAGGATTTTTGTGTTTCCATACAAATTGTGAACTTTTTTGTTCTAGTTCTCTGAAAAATACCTTTGGTAGCTTGATAGGGATTGAATTGAATCTATAGATTGCTTTGGGTAATATACTCATTTTTACTATATTGATTTTTCCAATCCATGAACGTGGTATATATTTCTCCATCTACTAGTGTCCTCTTTGATTTCTTTCATCAGTATTTTATAGTTTTCTATATATAGATCTTTTATTTCTTTAGGTAAATTTATTCCTAAATATTTTATTCTTTTCATTGCAATGGTGAATATTTTTTCCTTATTTTCCCTTTCTGTTTTCTCACTGTTAGTGTATAGGAATGCAAGGGATTTCTGTGCATTAATTTTTTATCCTGCAACTTTACTATATTCATTAGCTCTAGTAATTTTCTGGTGATGTCTTTAGGGTTTTCTATGTAGAGGATCATGTCATTTGTAAACAGTAAAAGTTTTACTTTTTCTTTTCCTATCTGGATTCCTTTTATTTCTTTTTCTTCTCTGATTGCTGTGGCTATAACTTCCAAAACTATGTTGAATAGTAGTGGTAAGAGTGGGCACCCTTGCCTTGTTCCTGACTTTAGGGGAAATGCTTTCAATTTTTCAATATTGAGGATAATGTTTTCTGTGGGTTTATCATACCTGGATTTTATTATGTTGAGGTATGTTCTTCTATGCCTGTTTTCTGGAGAGTTTTTATTGTAAATGGATGTTGAATTTTGTCAAAGGCTTTCTCTGTGTCCATTGAGATAATCATGTGGTTTTTATCTTTCAATTTGTTAATGTGGCATATCACATTGATTGCTTTGTGGATATTGAAGTATGCTTGCATCCCTGGGATAAAGCCCACTTGGTCATGATGTATGATCTTTTTAAATATGTTGTTGGATTCTGTTTGCTAGAATTTTGTTGAGGATTTTTGCATATATGTTCATCAGTGGTATTGGCCTGTAGTTTTCTTTTTTGTGTGGCATTTTTTGTCTGATTTTGGTATTAGGGTGCTGATGGCCTCATAGAATGAGTTTGAGTGTTTACCTTTCTCTGTAATTTTCTGGAAGAGTTTGAGTAGGTGTTAGCTGTTCTCTAAATTTTTGATAGAATTCACCTGTGAAGCCATCTGGTACTAGGTTTTTGTTTGTTGAAAGTGTTTTGATTACAGTTTCAATTTCTGTACTTGTGATCGGTCTGTTAATATTTTCTATTTCTTCCTGGTTCAGTTTTGGAAGGTTATACTTTTCTAAGAATTCATCCATTTCTTTCAGGTTGTCCATTTTATTGGCATATAGTTGTTGATAGTAGTCTCTTGTAATCCTTTGTATTTCTGGGTTGTCTGTTGTGATTTCTCCATTTTCCTTTCTGATTTTGTATTTGATTCTTCTCCCTTTTTTTCTTGATGAGGCTGGCTAATGGTTTATCTATTTTATTTATCTTCTCAAAGAACCAGCTTTTAGTTTTGCTGATTTTTTGTTATAGTCTCCTTTGCTTCTTTTTCATTTATTTCTGCTCTGATTTTTTTTTTCTTTCCTTCTACTAACTTTGGGGTTCTTCATTTCTCCTTTTTCTAGTTGCTGTAGGTGTAAGGTTATTTATTTGATATTTTTCTCATCTCTTGAGGTAAGCTTGTATTGCTATAAACCTTCCTCTTAGCACTGCTTTTACTGAATCCCATAGGTTTTGTGTTGTTGTGTTTTCATTTTTATTTGTTTCTATGCATATTTTGATTTCCTTTTTGATTTTTTTCTGTGATCTGTTGGTTATTCAGAAGGGTATTGTTTAGCCTTCATATGTTTGTATTTTTAATAGCTTTTTTTTTCCTGTTGTTGACATCTAATCTTACTGCATTGTGATCAGAAACAATGTTTGAAATGATTTCATTTTTCTTTTTAATTTACCAAGGCTAGATTTATGGCCTAGGGTGTGATCTATCCTGGAGTATGTTCTGTGTGCACTTGAGAAAAAGGTGCAATTCATTGTTTTGGGGTGAAATGTCCTATAGATATCAATTAGGTCTAACTGGTCCATTGTATCATTTAAAGCTTGTGTTTCCTTGCTAATTTTCTGTTTGGTTTATCTATCCATAGGTGTGAGTGGGGTATTAAAGTCTCCTACTATTACTGCTTTACTGTTAATTTCTCCTTTTGTACTTGTTAGCATTTGCCTTATGTATTGAGGTGCTCCTCTATTGCGTGCATATATAATTGTTATATCTTCTTCTTGGATTGATCCTTTGATCATTATGTAGTGTCCTTCTTTGTCTTTCTTCACGATTTTTATTTCAGTCTATTTTATCTGATATGAATCTGATATGAGTATTGCTCTTCCTGCTTTCTTTTGGTCTCCATTTGCATGAAATATGTTTTTCCAGCCCTTTATTTTCAGTCTGTATGTGTCCTTTGTTTTAACGTGGGTCTCTTGTAGACAGCATTAATAAGGGTCTTACTTTTGTATCCATTCAGCCAGTCTCTGTCTTTTGGTTGGAGCATTCAACCCATTCATACTTAAAGCAATTATTGATAAGTATGATCCTGTTGCCATTTACTTTGTTGCTTTGCATTTGATTTTATTAACCTCTTCTGTGTTTTCTGTCTAGAGAAGATCCTTTAGTATTTGCTGAAGAGCTGGTTTGGTGGTGCTGAATTCTCTCAGCTTATGCTTCTCTGTAAAACTTTTGATTTTTCCTTCATATCTGAATGAGATCCTTGCTGGGTATAGTAATCCGGGTTGTACATTTTCTCATTCATCACTTTATGTATGTTCTGCCATTCCCTTCTGGCCTGAAGAGTTCCTATTGAAAGATCAGCTGTTATCCTTAGGGATCCCCTTGTGTGTTATTTGTTGCTTTTCTCTTGCTGCTTTTAATATTTGTTCTTTGTGTTTGATCTTCGTTAGTTTGATTAATATGTGTCTTGGGGTGTTTCACCTTGGGTTTACCCTGTTTGGGACTCTCTGAGTTTCTTGGACGTGGGTGGCTATATCCTTCCCTGTTTTAGAGAAGTTTTCAACTATTATCTCAAGTATTTTCTCATGCCCTTTCTTTTTGTCTTCTTCTTCAGGGACACCTATGAATTGAATGTTGGGGCATTTAACATTGTCCCAGAGGTCTTTGAGAGTTGTCCTCATTTCTTTTCTTTTTCTTCTTTTTTCCTCTCTGCTTCATTTATTTCCACCATTCTATCTTCTGCCTCACTTATCCTCTCTTCTTCTTCAGTTATTTTACTCTTGGTTCCCTCGAGAGTGCTTTTGATCTCAGTTATTGCATTATTCATTATTGACTGATGCTTATTTCTTCTATGTCCTTATTAAACATTTCTTGCATCTTCTCAATCCTTGTCTCTAGTCTGTCTATTTATTAAAAAAAAAGAAAAACTCCATTTTGTTTTCAAGACTTTGGATCATCTTTACTATAATTATTCTGAATTCTTTTTCAGGTAGACTCCCTATCTCCTCCTCTTTGGTTCTGTGGGCATTTATCATATTCCTTTACCTGCTGTATATTGTCACCCTGCTTATTTAACTTAATATGCAGAGTACATCATAAGAAATGGTGGGCTGGAGGAAGCACAAGCTGGAATCAAGATTGCTCAAAGAAATATCAGTAAACTCAGATATGCAGTTGACACCACCGTTATGGCAGAATATGCAAGGCTTCCCTGGTAGCTCAGATGGTAAACCATCTGCCTACAATGCTGGAGACCTGGGTTTGATCCCTGGATCGGGAAGATCCTCTAGAGAATGAAATGGCAACCCACTCCAGTACTCTTGCCTGGAAAATCCCATGGACAGAGGAGCCTGGTAGGCTACAGTCTATGGGGTCGCAAAGAGTCAGATACAACTGAGCAACTTCACTTTGTTTCTTTCGTATGGCAGAACATAAAGAAGAACTAAAGAACCTCTTGATGAAAGTGAAAGAGGAGAGTGAAAATGTTGACTTAAAGCTCAACATTCAGAAAGCTAAGATCATGACATACAGCCCCATCACTTCATGGCAAATAGATGGGGAAACAGTGAAAACAGTGTTGACTTTATTTTTCTGAGCTCCAAAATCACTGCAGATGGTGATTGCAGCCACGAAATTAAAAGACGTTTACTCCCTGGAAGGAGAGTTATGACCAACCTAGATACCATATTAAAAAGTAGAGACATTACTTTGCCAACAAAGGTCTGTCAGGTCAAGGCAATGGTTTACCCAGTGGTCATGCATGGATGTGACAGTCGGACTATAAAGAAAGCAGAGTGCCAATGAATTGATGCTTTTGAATGGTGGTGTTGGAGAAGACTGTTGAGAGTCCCTTGGACTGCAAGGAGATCCAACCAGTCCATTCTGAAGGAGATCAGTCCTGGGTGTTCATTGGAAGGACTGATGTTGAAGCTGAAACTCCAATATTTTGGCCACCTGATGTGAAGAGCTGACTCATTTGAGAAGACCCAGATGCTGAAAAAGATTGAGAGCAGGAGAAGGGGATGACAGAGGACGAGATGGTTGGATGGCATCACTGACTCAGTGGACATGGGTTTGGGTAGACTCCAGCAGTTGGTGGTGGACAGGGAGGCCTGGCATGCTGCAAGTCATGGGGTCTCAAAGAGTCAGACATGGCTGAGCGACTGAAGTGAACTTTACCTGCTGAGTATTTCTCTGCCTTTAATTTTTGTTTAGATTGCTGTGTTTATGGTAGGCTGGAAGTTAATGATTCCTCTTTATTGTGGAGCTTGCTCGCTGTGGGTGTGGTTGGACTAGTGGCTTTTCAACTTTTCCTCATTAGGGGAGCCACCATATGTGTTCCAGTGGGTGGATCTGGATGTCTTCTTCTAGAGTGCAATGAAGTGTCCAGTAGTGAGTTTTGGGGTGTCTATGGGGTTGGCCTGGCTTTGAGTAGCCTGTCTTTTAATGCTCAGGGCTGTGTTCCCACTTACTGGAAAATTAGCATGGTATGTCTTGCACTGGAACTTATTGGCTCTTGGGTGGAGCTTTGTTTCACTGTATGTATGGAGGCTTTTGGGTGAAGAGCTCTTTATTAATGTTCCCTGAAATCAGGAGTTCTCTGATGTTCTCAGGTTTTGGAGTTAAAGCCACCTGCCTCTGGCTTTCAGTCTTATTCTTACAATAGCCTCAAGATTTCTCCATCCATTCAGTACAGATGATAAAACATCTAGGTTAATGGTGAAACAGTTCTCCACAGTGAGGGACACCAAGAGAGGTTCACAGAGTTACATGGAGAAGAGAAGAGGGAGGAGGGGGACAGAGGGGAGCAAGAGAAGAAGAAGGGGAATCAAAAGAGGAGAGGGCAATGTAGCCAGTAATCAATTTCCTAAGTACTCTCCACAGTCTGGAACACCCAGAGAGGCTCATAAAGTAGGGAAGAGAAGGGGGAGGAAGGAGATAGAGGTGTGACTTGGGAGAGCAAGGGGGAGTCAAAAGGGGAGAGAGCAACCAAGCCAGTAATCACATCCCTAAGTGAAAATGGATACTGAAGATTAGATTCTTAAAAGTACAAAATTGATAACAAATACCAAAAAGCAGAAATTAAAAATCTAGTATAGAAGTTAGACTCTCAAAGATACAATATAAAAATACAAAACAAAATCAAGCACAAAAATTTATATATATATCACAAAAATTTATATATATATTAAATTAGCTTTAAAAATAGGGTCTTTTTTGGCAAGGTAATAGTAGGTTATAAAAATGAAAAATAAAGGAGTAATAAAGAACTTAAACTTTTTTTAAAAAGTGATAATAGTAAAACTATATCTAGGAATTTCTCTGGAGCTGTTGTGGGCAGCATGGAGTCAGTTCAATTTCAGATAGTTCCTTGTTTCAGCTTGTACTTTTTCTCAAGGTCTATAGCCCCCCTCCAATGCTTAGTCAATGTTAACTACAGGGATTTAATCTGTTGCACCTATTACTTCCAGAGGGGTTCCCTCTTGTTTGTTAATTTTGGCTTCCTCTCTTTGCAAGTCTCTTCAGTGTCTAATTTCCACCCTGACACAAGGGAGTGAAGGTGTTCACTTATTTAGGCTCACTTGTTCAGCTGTGTTGTGGGGAGGGAGGACTATTGCAAACAAATATCGCTGGCATGTGTTGGGAGTGATCGCAGTGTATGGACCACACTGGCTTTGCCATAGATCAAGGCAGCATGTGTTTCCTGTGTCTACACTGCTCAGGCTCCAGGTTTCTCTGCAAAGGCACTGTCCAAAGCAGACCCTGGATTTCATGCACGTCCCAGGTCTAAGCCGCTCAGGTTCACAGGCACTCCACAAGGGCACAGGCTCAATTGGATGTGCAGTTTTTGCCCTTCCCAGTTGGAGAAGGAAATGGCAACCCACTCCAGTGTTCTTGCCTGGAGAATCACAGGGACAGGGAAGCCTGGTGGGCTGCCGTCTATGGGGTCACACAAAGTCGGACACGACTGAAGTGACTTAGCAGGTCCAAGCAGCTCAGGTGACCAGGTGCTGATAGATAGAGATCCTATTTCCTAATACTAGTATTGGCTTTACTAATGGTGTCATATGCTTTTGCTCCTTTTAAGGAGATTGAAAGATAATGAGAGGTACAGGGTTCAGAATACTACCTGAATTATTTGTTCACTGATTGTTTAGAAAATCAAATGTATAAGAAAACATGTTAACAATTCTAAAATTTCACTTATTTGACCATTGGTACACTTCATATTGGGTTTCTATTGAAGTTTTTACCCTGCAAAAGTGTTGCTGATGTTGTTTAGTCACTAAGTCATGTCCAGCTCTTTCGCTAACCCATGGACTGTAGCCTGCCAGTCTATGTCCATGGGATTTCCCAGGCAAGAATACTGGAGTAGGTTGCCACTTCCTTCCCCAGAAGATCTTCCCAATCCACAGATTGAAATTGCCTCTCCTGCATTGGCAGGAGGTTCTTTACCACTGAGCCACCAGGGAAGCCCTGCAAAGGAGTAGGTATGTTATATTTAATATATAGAATAATATCCAGGTTTCTGTGTTTTGTAAACAATAGGATATAGGAGCTATTTCATGTGTAAATGGTTACTTCAAAAATTATAACAATACCCCAGTTTTAGGGTGAGTTTTAAAAATGTGTCCTTTTTGGGACAGATCATGTTTTCCTTTGTTTGCTGAAAACTGTCAAAAATGGCAATTTATTGCCTTGTCAATATGAATATTTTGTTTACATCAGCAGATTACTTTATCAAAAATTTAATATACTGTGGATCCC
>SJYQ01000676.1:41903-57351 GCA_006410935.1 Redunca redunca
TGCTATAAAAATGTAAAATAAATCAGAATATAACTCAAAATAGTTTTTCATAAGAAATTTCATGTCTAAAGGTAAACAGTCCTATGCATTTCTCCCAAATACCCAGTGAACATTCAAAGAAAATGTATGAAATATTTATAAGCATGTGAATAGAAAATGGACCATAGTTTCAAACTGAAATCACATTCTGGGACTACAGATATCAAGAGTATTTCACATGTGGCATAATGACTTTCAAGAGAAAATAAACGAGTTTTTCTTTTATACAGTCCCAATCAATATAGACATCAAATTTTTTGATACTTTCATTACTCTGCTACCATATTCCTCCTGTCAAAAGTTGAATGCAGCCATTGTTTTCATAAAACATGAAGTCCTAGATAAAAACAAAAATACAGAAATGAATTTCAATAGCATAACAGAGATAATTATGATGTAGAGGGATGCTAAGGGATCTGATAAAACACAGTAATATATCTGTTAAACAAGAAAACATAACTATGAAAATTAAAAAGCTGTAGCAAGTCTGTAGCTATATGAGCTCCACCTGCAGCATTTAATTTTAATAGAAATGAAATCCCATAATTCTATGCATTTTTTGATAACTGTAAGAATTGAATTCATCTTCTGGTAATTTCTCTTTCATAGATCACAGCCTTGTCATGGCAAAGGGGCTTGTGTACTCAGTGAAGCTATGAGTCATGTCATGCAGGGCCACCCAAGATGGACAGGTCATAGTGATAAATTCTGACAAAACATAATCCACTGGAGAAGGAAATAGCAACCCACTCCAGTATTCTTGGAGGGAGAACCTTATGGACAGAATGACAAGGCAAAAAATATGAAAATGAGCCCCCTGGTCAGAAGGTGTCCAATATAATACTGGGGAAGCTGAAGCCAATAACTGATATCTCCAGGAAGAATGGAGTGGCTTGACCAAAGCAGAATCGACACTCAGTTGTGGATGTGTCTGGTGGTGAAAGTTAAGACTGATGCTGTAAAGAACAGTATTGCATAGGAACCTGGAATGTTAGGTCTGTGAATCAAGGTAAATTGGACATGGTCAAGCAGGAGATAGCAAGAGTAACATTAACATCTTAGGAGTCAGTGACTAAAACTGACGGGAATGGGTGAATTTAATTCAGATGATCATTATATCTACTATTGTAAGAATCACTTAGAAGAAATGGAATACCCCTTGGGGTCAAGAGCAGAGTTCAAAATGCAGTACCTGGGTGCAACCTCGAAAATAACAGAATGATCTCAGTTCGTTTTCAAGGTAAATCATTCAACAGCACAGTAATCCAAGTCTGTGCCCAAACCACTGATGCTGAAGGAGCTGAAGCTGACAAGTTCTGTGAATATCTACAGTACCTTCTAGAACTAACATTAAAAAAAAAAAATGTCCTTTTCATCATAGGGGATTAGAATACAAAAGTAGGAAGTCAAGAAATACCCTGAATAACAGGCAAGTTTGGCCTTGGAGTACAAAATGAAGCAGGGGAAAGGCTCAGTATTTTCTTAAGAGATAGTCCTGATCATAGAAAGCACCCTTTTCCAAAAACCGAAGAGAAGACTCTACACATGGACATCACCAGATGGTCAATACCAAAATCAGACTATGTTATTTGCAGCCAAAAATGGATAAACTCAACACAGTCAGTAAAAACAAGACCTGGAGCTGACTTTGGCTTAGATCATAAGTTCCTTTTTGCAAAATTCAGGCTTATATTGAAGAAAGTAGGGAAAACCACTTGGCCATTTGGGTGTGATCTGAATCAAGGCTCTTATGATTATACAGTAGAAATGACAAATATATTCAAGGGATTAGATCTGATAGACAGAGTGCCTGAAGAACTATGGAGGAGGGTTTGTAACATTGTAGAGGAAGTGGTAATCAAAACCATCCCAAAGAAAAAGAAATCCAAGAAGGCAAAGTGGTTATCTAAGGAGGCTTTACAAATATAAGAAAGAAGAGAATAGAGAAAGAAGAGATGTGAAAGGCAAGGGAAAAAGGGAAAGATATACCCAACTGAATGCAGAGTTCTGAGAATAGCAAGGAGAGATAAGTAGGTCTTTTTCAATGAACAGTACAAAGAAATAGAGGAAAACAACAGAATGGGAAAGACTAGAGATCTCTTACTGGAGATATCAAGAGAACATTTCATGCAAGGATATGCATGATAAAGGACTGAAACAGTAAGGACCTAACAGAGGCAGAAGAGATTAAGATAAGGAGGAAAGAATATACAGAGCCATCATACAACAAGGGTCTTAATGACATGGATAACCATGATGGTGTGATCACCCATCTAGAGTCAGACATCCTGGAGTGTGAAGTCTAGTAGGCCTTAGGAAGGATTACTTCAAGAAAAGCTAGTGGAGGTGATAGAATTCCAGCTGACTTATTTAAAATCATAAATGATGATGCTGTTAAAGTGCTGTACTCAATATGTTAGCAAATGTGGAAAACTCAGCAGTGGCCACAGGACTGGAAAAGGTCAGTTTTCATTCCAATCCAAGGAAGGGCAATGCCAAAAATTTTTCAGACTACTGCATAATGGTGCTCATTTCACATTGCTAGCAAGGTTATGTTCAAAATCTTTTAAGCTGGGCTTCAGCAGTACATGAACCAAGAACTTCCAGATGCACAAGCTGGGTTTAAAAGAGGAGAAGAACCAGAGATCAAATTGCCAACATTCACTGGATCTTAGAGAAAGCAAGGGAGTTCCAGAAAAACATCTACTCTTGCTTTATTGATTATGCCAAAGCCTTTGATTATTTGGATCAAAAAATCTGTGGAAGATTCTTAAGGAGATGGGAGTACCAAACCACCTTACATGTCTCCTGAGAAAGCTGTATATGAGTCAAGAAGCAACAGTCAGAACTGGACATGGGACAACGAACTGGTTCAAAATTGAGAAAGGAGTATTACAATGCTGTATATTGTCACCATACTTATTTAACTTCTATGCAGAGTACATCATGGGAAATGCTAGGCTGGATGAATCACTAAGTGGAATCAAGATTTCTGCAAAGAATACCAGAATCCTCAGATATGCAGATGATACCATTCTAGTAGCCGAAAGTGAAGAGGAACTAAAGAGCCTCTTAATGAGAGTGAAAGAGGAGGGTGAAAAAGTTGGCTTAGAACTTAACATTCAAAAAACTAATATTATGGCATCTAGCCCCATCACTTTATGGTGATAGATAGGGAAAAAGTGGAAGCAGTGACAGATTTTATTTTCTTGATCTCCAAAATCACTAAGACAGTGACTGCAGCCATGAAATTAAAAGACGCTGCTGCTTAGAGGGAAAGCTGTGACAAATGTAGACAGCATATTAAAAATCAGAGACATCCATTTGCTGACAAAGGACCATATTGTCAAAGCTATGGTTTATCCAGTAGTCATGTATGGATGTAAGAGTTTGACCATAAGGAAGCTGAGTGCCAAAGAATTGATGCCTTTGAATTGTGGTGCTGGAGAAGACTCTTGAGAGTCCCTTGGATAGCAAGAAGATCAAACCAGTCAATTCTAAAAGAAATCAACCCTGAATATTCATCGGAAGGACTGATTCTGAAGCTGAAACTTCAGTAATTTGGCCACCTATGCAAAGAGCCAACACATTGCAAAAGACCCTGATGCTGGGAAAGATTGAAGACAAAAGGAGAAGTGGGCAACAGAGGATGAGATGGCTAGATAGCATCACTGACTTAATGGACATGAACTTGAGCAAATTCCAGGAGATAGTGAAGGATAGGGAAGCCTGGTGTGCTGCAGACCATGGGGTTTGCACACAGTTGGACACAACTTAGCGACTGAACAATAGTACATAGGTATTATTGTCATCATCAGAGCTTAAAAAACTTTAGTTTTATATCATCATCAAATAGCCAGTCAGTATTCAAATTCCCTGGATTCCCTGTTAATATGTTTTTACATTGATTTGTTCAAATCAATATCCAGACATCCTCCACAAACTGGGTAAGGCTGATGTCTCTACTTTTTTCAAATTGTTTTTCTTTTTATCTTCCTTGACAATTATTTGTTGAAGGAAAGGGTCCTGTTTGCTATATATCTTGTCACCTTTTGGTTTTTCCTGATTGTATCTCCAATGACTGTTTAAGATAGTTACCTAATGATTTCAAATCCTGTTTGGAAACTGGAATGATCTGGGAGCCTAATCAGCTTAAAGACTTGTTTCCACCTCCACAGATTTTGGTTTACTAGATGTGGGCAGTCTTGACATAGGGAGTGTGAAAGCTACCCAGGCATTTCTACTGTACAGGTAAGGGATTACAGAAAAATCATTGCTGTCTCAGGTGTCTTTGACTTTGACCAGATTTGAATTTATCTGAGGAGTTTTACAAGCCTCTGATGCTAAGCTTCTGACTTAATTGAACTGGGGTATGATATGGTCTTTGGGGTTTCTGAATTTTCCCTACGTGATTTAATGTGAAGGTCTGGTTCATTGCTTTATCCCATGTATTTCCTCTCAATTTGCAATTTGATCTGATGACTTGATTGGATATATACTCACTGCAGATTACACCCTATATTAGATGACTTAATAGTTAATCAAAAGGAAACCTATCGGTTTCTCTGAGTTTTATCCTATGTAAGCTCATATTTAAAGTATTCCCATATCACTAATTTTGACTTTTTAATACAAGCCCCAAAGACTAGGGCCTCTCCTTAACATATAAGGTCTTTTTGTTGACATTTGAAACTAAGTAGTGGTTCCAGAGAGAACTAGTCACCTATAAATGCATAGTATCAGGTGAAAATGGAATTTAAGAGCTAGGATTAAATAAATACTTTTGGGGGGGCTATAAATTTAAGAAGCTCATTCTAAAATGTACAATTTACTGAATAATTTAAGCCTGATACTAGAGAAATCATCTACAGCCAAAATTAGTGAGAACAGACTTACAAGGAGTAAACACATGCCAAGTATCACAGCTTTCATTTTCACATCAATGTCCACAGGAAACTGGATGCCAAAGTTACTGTAATGTGTAAATATTTCTCTCATAATCCTAGTAAACTGCTTGGAAATCTTGCCAACCACATTTTTTCCATCAAGAGATTTAATCTAAATTGAAAAAGGAGACAGTCTTAAAAAATTCTAGAAAATTTTAATCTACTTTCAAAGTTGGATAAAAATGAAACAGATATACTCTTAAAATCACATGCCAAAAGGAACTGTGCATATTATGATCCATTAGATACATACAAATATTTGCATCTGTCTATAGATACATGTCTCTGCTTTTGAATATGCTATCTAGGCTGGTCATAACTTTTCTTCCAAGGAGTAAGTGTCTTTTAATTTCATGTCTGCAACCACCATCTGCAGTGATTTTGGAGCCCCCCAAAATAAAGTCTTGACACTGTTTCCACTGTTTCCCATCTATTTCCCATGACATGATGGAACCGGATGCCATGATCTTCATTTTCTGAATGTTGAGCTTTAAGTCAAATTTTTCACTCTCCTCTTTCACTTTCATCAAGAGGCTTTTTAGTTCTTCTTCACTTTTTGCCATAAAGGTGGTGTCCTCTGCATATCTGAGGTTATTGATATTTCTCCCAGCAATCTTGATTCCAGCTTGTGCTTCTTCCAGCCCAGCGTTTCTCATGATGTATTCTGCATATAAGTTAAATAAGCAGGGTGACAATATACAGCCTTGACATACTCCTTTCCTGATTTGGAACCAGTCTGTTGTTCCATGTCCAGTTCTAAATGTTGCTTCCTGACCTGCATATAGGTTTCCCAAGAGGCAGGTCAGATGGTCTGGTACTCCCATCTCTTTCAGAATTTTCCACAGTTTATTGTGATCCCCACAGTCAAAGGCTTTGGCATAGTCAATAAAGCAGAAAAAGCAGAGACATTACTTTGCCAACAAAGGTCCGTTTAGTCAAGGCTATGGTTTTTCCGGTGGTCATGTATGGATGTGAGAGTTGGACTGTGAAGAAAGCTGAGTGCCAAAGAATTGATGTTTTTGAACTGTGGTGTTGGAGAAGACTCTTGAGAATCCCTTGGACTGCAGGGAGATCCAACCAGTCCATCATAAAGGAGATCAGTCCTGGGTGTTCATTGGAAGGACTGATGCTAAAGCTGAAACTCCAATACTTTGGCCATCTCATGCGAAGAGTTAACTCATTGGAAAAGACTCTGATGCTGGGACGGATTGGGGGCAGGAGGAGAAGGGGACGACAGAGGATGAGATGGCTGGATGGCATCACTGACTTGATGGATGTGAGTTTGAGTGAACTTGGGGAGTTGGTGATGGACAGGAAGGCCTGGGATGCTGCGATTCACAGAGTTGCAAAGAGTCGGATGCAACTGAACTGAACTAAACTGATACATGAAAAATTATTTCTTTGCTTTAGAGGTCTTACATAAAAGTAGTTTTGCTGAAAACTTGACATTAAGACAGACTTAATAAATGAGTTGAACTGATCCAAAATAAATGTTAAGTGAAAATGATATAAATATGAAATATTTCTTTGATACATTTCTAGAAGCCATTGGGGAGGGGTGGCGGTAGTAAATGGAATGCCCATCTGAATTCTAATTTAAGATGAGCACAGAGGGTTGACATAGGGTGAGTGTTTAAATATGATAGAAGGCCTCATTATCATCCACTGTCAATAGGAAAATGTAAAATGCCAAAAGCCCAGAAAAGAGGACTGGCAGTTTTGAGTGAAGGTAGGTAACCAATAAGTAACTTGATGGCATGCTCCTGCTCAAAGCTTGGGGTAAGACTGGACAACAGAATGGTGCCAAACAATAAAAGAAGGATGTATAAAACAAAGAGCTCCAAAGTAAAATTTTTGTTTTTTAATTTATTTTTAATTGCAAGATAATTGCTTTACAATGTTGTGTTAGTTCCAGATTTAGATTTTTGTCCCTTGTGTGGAAATTTGGATGCAGCTGAACAGATTTTATGGTTTTCTAAGAGAATCGTTATATTAAGATTAAGTTATAAAACACTGAAACTTTATATTATGCATTTGTATCTGAATAATATAAAAGCTATAAGGCCAGACTACCTGTTGAAAAACTGCTATGATACACTTTATTCATGTAGTAATAAATATACAAATATATTGTAGTTTACAGGACCATAGAAAGCATAACTGTATAGTATGTCTTATTGCAGTTTTCTTAAAATTCTCTTTTGCATATGTGAGCTTTTCAAAGGAACTTAAAGAGTCAGAGCTCCTGAAAAGGGTCTAGAACACTGGAAGTCTGTGTTTCAGACTAAAGGAAAGACAATGCTTTGGCAATCAGATTTAATAACAAGGCTAATGTTCTATTTGGGGCTTCCCTGATGGCTCAGTGGTAAAGAACTGAATCCCCCGCCAATGCAGGAGACACAGGTTCCCAACCTGGGTCAGGAAGATCCCCTGGTGGAGGAAATGGCAACCCACTCCAGTATTGTTGCCTGAAAAAGCCCATGGAGGGAGGAGCCTGGCAGGCCACAGTCCATGGGGCCTCAAAGAGTCGGACATGACTGAAAACACACAATGTTCTGTTTTAAATGATAATATTCAGTGCCTCCATACAAAACCCACCATGTTTAAATGTTAGATATTTTGCTTTTGTTTATTTGACTATAAGGCTCTGCTGCTCTTTTTTCCACTTGATATAATCAACACTGACATCTAATCAGAGCAATAACTACCTTTCTGACCAAAGTTAAACACATGAGCACATTATCATCCTCTTGAGATGTCAGTGTACAAATATTTATTTAATATATTTGTAACATCTTACAAAATTATATTATCCTTATATTAGGCTAGCAAATCCTATATCACATCTCTTACCTTAAATTCAATATTTCCACAAAAGTTGCACACAAAATATGGGCCTATAATTCTTAGAACATCCTTTTTATTTTCATTTTGAATTGTAAACTTTGGTAGACACGGGTGCCAGGTCTGTGTAACATAACCTATTGGTATACCAGGAGGGGCACAGATTTCTATCTACAAAAACAAGAGTGTAAGGTAATATGTAATTATCATCATCATTGTAACAGTGTCTGATAATCGCTTTCATTTACTGAGTAGTTTTTTTTCAATTAATAATATTATGTTCTCCCACCTTCACTGAGGTACAGTTGACACACAAAATTAGTAATATGTTTAAAGTGTATGATGTGATGATCTGTTATACAAACACATTGTAGAAAGATTACCACAATTAAGTTAAATGAAACAATCATCACCTCATGTGGGTAAATTTTTTTGGGGGTAAGAACACATGAGATCTATCTCAGCAAATTTCAAGTATACAGTAGAGTATTATTAACTGTAGTCCTCGGGCTACATATTAGATCCTCAGAACTCATTCATTTTATCACTGCAAGTCTGTAGTGTTTGACTTAACATACCCCGATTCTCCTACCCACCAGTCCCTGGAAATTACCATTATACTCTTTGTATTTATGAGTTAGACTTTTCTTTTTCAGATTAGACATATACTTAAAACCATACAGCATTTGTATTTTTAATCTGACTTATCAATTAGTATAATACTTTCAGGTGCATGTATATTATCACAAATGGCAAGATTTTCTTCTCTTTTTTTGGCTGAATAATATTTTATATTTGTATATATATATGTATGCACGTGTGTGTGTGTGTATATATATATATATATATACACATCTCACATTTTCTTTNTGTGTATATATATATATATATATATATACACATCTCACATTTTCTTTATCCATTCACTAGTCAGTAGACACTAAGGATGTTTCCATATCATGGCTACTAAATAAGTGTTCAATAAACACATAAGTACAGAAATCTCTTTGAGGACCTGCTATTATTTCCTTAGGATATATACTCAAATGTTAGATTGCTGGCTCATGTGGTAGTTCTATTTTTAATAATCTGAGGAGACTTGAGACTCATCTCCATGATGGCTATTTACATTCCCACCAATGTACAAAATTTCCCTTTTTTCTATTGATACATCCTTGCCAACATGTCTTTGTGATAACAGACATTCTAACAGGTGTGATTTAATATATCATTGTGGGTTTAATTTGCATTTTTCTGACCAATGGTGATTTTGAGCAGCTTTTCATATACCTTTTGGCCATTTGTATGTTTTCTTTGATAAAGACATTTCTTTAATGTCTATTTAAATCCTTTGCTCATTTTCTGAGTGCAAAATGCTGTCCTATGCACCACTTAATTCACACTACATTCTTAGCAGGTTGGTACTATTATTCCTATTTATAGAGGAAGTAACTGAGGGACAGAGAGGTAAATTAATTAGTTTAAGTTTCCCCAGCTGCAAAGTGGAAGGGATGAGACACAAACTGCACACACAGTCTCCACTTTGAAGTACTGCTCTACTGGCCTCCTATATTTCAAAATGTTCTTTTTTTCATACTTACGAAAAATATCTAAATTATTAAAACTCTTAAACTCCTTTATAAACAGTTGTTTAGCGTACAGAGCTCTGATCCCTGGGGCAATGTTCCAATATGAGTGGCAATAGTGCTGGGACACAAGGAAAAATGGGGCCTGGGATCTTGGCTCTGAACCCTACGTGGATGACCTTGACAGTATCTCAGCATGTTCATCTGTAAATAAGGACTTCTTAGACCCATTTTTTAAGACCAAAAGTATAATGTATGCTAATGTGCCCTACAAATTGTAGAAAATATTCCATCAAACTCTCAATTTTGCCTTAGCTATTTTTATGAGTATTGTTATATATAAAGTAAGTGACATGGGAAACAAAATTCAGTATAAATAAGTTCAGTTATCCTTTCAAAAGAAGTGTAGTATTAGACATCAAATGTCTATGTGCTTGTAGCTCTGCTCTGTTCTCACACCTACCTGTATGGATGCCTGAGTGACCCAGGCAGTGCTGGTCTCAGGCCAGTGGAAATACAGGTAAAGGTCAACTTCCTATAAACACTCTGTGCCCTGGTGCGCACCGCCCCCCCCACCACCTGAGATCCATGTTCTCTGTCAGCGGGCTGTCAAGTTCTATGAAAGAGACACCTGGCCTTTACAGGCCTGAAGGTGCTCACAACACTCAGATATAATACTTTTTTTTCAAATAGAGAACTGAAAAACACAGGATTTGAGATTTCTTAGAGGGAGCCTTCCCTAGGTTAACTCCCTGTAAGTTGGCTAAAATTATGAGATGAACACATCTGTTTTTTTCCTCACTTTTCTATCCACTTGCCTCTGGGATGGCATTCAAAGATATTCTCTATGGAACCCTCCTCTAGGTTTGGCCAGGCCCTTGTGGTCATTTCAGGTGAGGGACTTGACCCAGGTGCCCTACATTCTCAGCTCTCCCTGAAGATCAAGAGATCTTCTGAGATCTCTGATCTCACCCAAGAGGGCACACTGCTCAGGAATGTGTGGCTAATTGCTTACTCTTTTCCACCTGCTTCCTTCCTACAAGTTACTCTCAAGTATAAACCAATAGCTGGTATACTGCTTTTCCTTTAAATCTCAGATGATTATGTAGTTCAATGACAGGGTAAAAATTCTTGCTGACCTACTTTACAAAGTACTCAGGTAATTGTTTACTAACCTCCTGCAAGCAGCAGGGGAAACAACAGCTGGAACACCGTAGTGGTCTCTTCAGAGTTATGACTTCTTGGCCCTTAAGATCATGAATCCTCATGGTAAAGGGTCTATAAGATCCATAGCAAAGTCGAGTACACAAAGTAGTATCCTCTGCTGCAAAATATATTCTCTGTCCAAGGGTGTTCTTGATTTCATATCTGTTATTGGTTTCATAACTTATTATGACTAAAATCATAGAAGAGGAAGCCATAATCACTATTTTAAAAATATTTTGAATCTAAATATTTTAGACTTACATATTTTTAGACATTGTATTTCTTAGATAAATAGAAAAAGGAAAGGTGTTTAGAGATGATCTAGACAGAGAAAAAAAAGACAAAGAAAAAAAGGAGGAAACTGGAGTAAGGTACTGAGAAATTAAGAGTATCTATGTGAGACATGGAAGAGAAAACAGCCCATATCTTCCTAATTCCATAGACCACATCAGAAAGGGAGACTTTGCTGTGAGGGATGGTACAGTGCTGCCGATGGTCACAGTCATGCTAAGTGTATGCAGAAAATGTCTACTTGTTCATGTATTCAACTATAGAGGGGAATATAGGATGGTTGTTACATTTATGTGCCTTACAATATTATATTAAGTAAACGGGCTTATGATTTTGTTTTATAAACCAGTCATCACTTCTCTTTCTGTACTGTGTGAAGAATGTGTGAGAGGGCTTTCTCTCAATAAGCAAATGTCAAAAAGGAGAGAGTAAAAATGAAAGGGGAGGTAGAACTGCACCCTGGGTTCATGGTACCCTGTCTAGATCAGCAGTAGTTGTTCAGAAGGGAGAGGTGGGATTAGAAAAGAGGAAAAGGTGCTTGGCCACCAGGGCTGTAAGTCACAGGACATCTATACCACTGGCATCCTAAGTGCACTGTGTACCTTAGTGGGGGCTAATGTCTTTATGGGGGGAAATGGAGACATGCTAAATGCTAACACCCTTGTGGTATCTTACCAGAGGACTTCCCATATGAACCACACTTTGGAAACCTCTCCTTGCTTAAAGCCAGGAAGAAGCAATGAATAGTCCCACTTGTCCACAGCCCTCATTAACATGGATCATAGGATGTCAGAAGCCACCAAAATAAAGAGCAATTAAAAGAGACACATGGAGACAAAAATCGGATTTAGTCAAATGTCATTCACAAGTTCTATCACCTTGACCTCCTTTAAATGTCTTTTACTCAGGCCTTGGATTTTGCTTTAGAAAACTATCCTTGACCTCACCATCTCCCAGTCAAATATCTAATGAGAAAAAGCTGATCTGATTCATAAAATAGAATTTTTTTTTTTAATTTGGTTTTGCACCATTGGGATCTTGGTCCCCTGACCAGGTATCAAACCCACACCTGTGCACTGGAAGCTTGGAGTCTTAACCACTGGTCACCAAGGAAGTTCTGAGACAGACTCTATTATCTAGCTGTTTCATTAAGTACCTTAATCTTGAGAGTCATTAGTTTGTTCATCTCTAAAATGCGATTAATGTGTTTATACAATCTGTTTCCTTCTAATTACTGAAAAATTAAAGTAAATATAAAAATTCTATAGATATATCTTTATGGTATATTAAATTTTGAACTGGAAACAGCTATAAATAAGTGTGTCATAGTCTCAAATGCTCAAAATAAACTGAGTGATCTTCATCCCTTTATACTACTCATAATGTGAATATATGATATAGACTTACTATTTGAGAAAAAAATTAAGAACATCTATTTTAAAAACTGAAAATTAACAACTAGTAAACTTGTTACATTATATTTCATGCCAAAAATGTTTTTGCAAATCAACATAAACATTTTAATTTAAAAATGCTGAAAAATGTATCATATCTTGTCTTTTGGGTTTTATAATCTCAATGAAATATACCTTAGAATAAAATGTTTAAATAATTCAGACAGTGTGGAGATATATTTATACTTATGGCTGATTCACATTGTTATATGGCAAAAACCAATACAACATTGTAAAGCAATTATCCTCCAATTAAAAATAAAAAAATATATATATGAGTGAAAACTGTAAACATCAAAGAGCTCCTTTCCAGAGAAAACTTAGTTTCAGAAAACTAACCAAGGGCTTCCCTGATGGCTCAGTGGTAAAGAATCTGCCTTCCAGTGCAGGAGATGGGTTCAGGAAGATCCCACATGCCACGAAGCAACTAACCCAGTGTGCCACAGCTGTTGAGACTGTGCTCCAGAGCCTGAGAGCTGCAAACACTGAGACCACGTGCCTCAACTACTGAAGCCTGTGTGCCCTAGAGTCCAAGCTCCACAATAAGAGAAGGCACCACAATGAGAAGCCTGCACACTGCAACTAGAGAGTAGCTCTCACTTGCCACAACTGGAGAAAAGCCTCTGCAGCAATGAACACCCAGCACAGCCAAAAATAAATAAACAAATTCAATTTTATACATATCTAATAATGTGTATTATAAGTAATTTAAGAATATACTTTGTTTTTATTGAGATATAATTGACATAGAACATTGTATTCATTTTAGGTGTGCATTATGATTTGCTATCTGTCTATATGAGAAATGAATACCACAATAACACTACATATACATTCAAAATTTTTTTCTTGTGCAGGAAATTTTAAGATCTATTATCTTAGCAACTTTCAAATACTACATGTGTGTGTGTTAAGTCGCTTCAGCCATCTTCAACTCTTTGCGACCATGTGGACTGTAGCCCGCAAGGTTCCTCTGTCCATGAGATTCTCCAGGCAAGAATATTGGAATAGGTTATCATTTCCTCTCCCAGGGGATCTTCCCAAGCCAGGGATTGAACCTGCTTCTCTTATGTCTACTGCATTGGCAGGCAGGTTCTTTACCACTAGTGCTACCTGGGAAGCAATAGTACTGTTAATTGCGGGCTTTCAGGTGGCACAGTGGTAAAGAATCCACCTGCCAATGAAGATGCAAAAGACGTGGGTTGAATCGCTGGCTCAGAAAGATCCCCTGGAGAAGGAAATGGCAACCCACTCCAGTATTCTTGCCTGGAAAATTCCATGGATAGTGAAGCCTGATGGGCTACAGTTCACTGGACTGCATAGAATCAGACACAACTGAGTGACTATGCATAAAGCACATGCTGTATACTACATTCCTAGGATTTCTTTGTCTTATAACTGAATTTATACCTTTTCACCACCTTTACCCATTTCTCCATCACACTACCCCCAAACCTATAGCAATCACCAGTCTATTATCTCAGTTTAGCTTCTTTCAGATTCCACACATAAGTGAGATCATACACTATTCGCCTTCTATGTCTAACTTATTTCACTTAGCGTAATGTCCTCAAGATGCACCCATGTTGTTGCAAATAATAGGATTTCTTTTCTATGGCTAAATAAAACTCCAGTGTTTATTTTCCATGTTTTCTTTATTCATTCATCTGTCAGTTGATCCAAGTTGTTTCACTGTCTTGACTACTATAAATGTGCTGCAATGAACATGTAAGTGCATATACTTTTTTTGAGATAGTAATTGTTGTTTCTTATTGATAAATACCCAGATATGGAATTGCAGGATCATATAACAGTTTAATTTTTTAATTGTGGTATAATTGACATATAATATTTGTTTCTTTTCTTTTTTTTTGGAGGAATTTCCATACTATTTTTCCATGATGGCTGCACCAGTGTACATTCCCACCAACAGGGCATAAGGATTCTCTTTTCTCTATAGCCTGCTAACCACTTGTTTTCTCTTCTCTTTTTGATAATAGTCATTTTAAAGCATGAGGTGATTTCACTGTAGCTTTGATTTATATTTTTCTGATCATTAGTGATGTTGAGGACTTTTCATGTACCTCTTTTTGAAAACATCTATTGAGATCCTCTGTCCATTTTAAAAATCATTTTATCTACTGAGTTTTATAAATTCTTTATATATTTTAGATATTAATCCTTTATCAAATATATGATTGACACATATTTTCTCCCATTCACAGGTTGCTTTTTCATTTCATTGATGATTTCCTTTGCTGTATAGAGCTATTTAGTTTAATGTAACCCTACTTGTTTTAATTGCCGGTGATTTGTGATTTATACAAAAGAAATTATAACCTGGAACAATGTCAAGGAACTTCCCTTCTCTAGTTTCTTCTAGGAGTTCTGTAGTTTCAGGCCTTACATTCAAATCTTGATTCCATTTTGAGTTCTTTTTTGTTGTAGTTTTAAGATTGCGGTCTAGATTTATTGTTTTGCAAATGGAAATGCAAATTTTTCACACTATTTATTGAAGAGAATGTTTTTTCCTCATTGTGTATTATTGGCTCCTTTGACAAAATCTAGTTGACTGTAAATGTGTGGGTTTATTTCTGGGCTATTATTTTCCACTGGTCTATGTGTTTGTTTTACGCCAGTATGGTACTGTTTTGATCACTACACCTTTATAATACAGTTTTAAATTAGGAAGCATGTTCTTCCTAATACAGCTTTGTTCTTTATCAAGATTGCTTTGGCTTTTGGGGATTTATGGTTCCAAAAAAAAATTTAGGATTGTTTTTCCTCTTTCAGTGAAAAATTCCATTGACATTTTGACAGGGATTGAATTGACTCTATAGATTGCTTTATGTAGTGTGGACATTTAAGCAATATGTGTTATTCCAGCCAAAAGGACAGAATACATTTCCATTTATTTGTTCTTTTTCAGCATCTTTTGTCAGTGTCATATAACTTTCAGAGTATAGATTTCTCTCCTTCTTCATTAAATATGTTCCAGATATTTTCTTTTAGATATAAATGATTTTGTTTTATTAATGTCTTTCTGATTTTTGTATATTGATTTTGTATCCTAAATCTTTAC